>JBBBWG010005047.1:8713-26196 GCA_037176905.1 Azolla pinnata
ATAGATACTGACCTGAAAATGTAAGCTATTGAGACTATGACTGATTTGCTTGAAGAGGGGCACCATACATCTTTGGAACTCGGCAAGGCGAGTTGCTTCTAGCACCTCTTCCAGTTCTCCAAGAAATAACACCTCCTTTTGACTGTTTGTCACAGGCCAGTACTTAATCAAGCCTTGAATAACAGGATCAGCAAGCTTGCAGTCCTTCTCTACAAACTGAACTATACAATATGACAATTGTTGATGATACACTGCCAAACAACTCGGCTTGTGGAGAGGAAGCAATGCTCTCACTAGAAATAGCTTATGCTCTTCCTTGAGAGGGAGAGCGAATCCATTGATGATGCTACCTAGGATCTCGAGAAGCTCCCCGATTCCGTTATGCTTTTCCGTCTCAAAGATGAAGTGATAAAATATGTTGTTGATAGCCTTCCGGATGAAAGGGCGGTGGACCATGAATTTGCCATAAATGCGATGCAGAATTGTTTTGAGGCAGTCCCTCTCTCTCGGGTCCTCAGAATCGAAGAGATCCAAGAGGTGTAGAACGAAGAAATGATCGATATACTTCTTCGCTACTTTCACATCAGTCTCTTGAGAGATGAGGTATCGCAAGAGGAGCTCATACACGTATTGCAAGTGCTGCCATGAGGGCTCCAAGCAATACTCGTCCTCTTCCACATCGAAGGTATCGGGAGCGACATTGTGCCGCCTTGCTATAGGCAAGGATCTGAAAAGATTCGCCGACACCATGAGGAAAAAATCCTCTAAGATGGCACCTGTGAGTTTCGCCGTGCCCGAGGACACGTAGTCGAGAAGCTCCGAAAGGGTCTGCTTTTTCATGTCTTTCTCCTTCACATGCTTGGAGGGGTCGGAGAAGTCGAAGACGATGGTGCACAAGCTGAGCTTCTTGCGGAGGAGGCCGGGGCGATCGGAGGCGGGGACATCGCGAAGAGAAGGCAGCGGCTCGAATCCGTTACAGGCCGGGGAAGGGGAGGCTCCAGGGTGCTCGCCCTCCGTGTCGGAGGAAGCTTCATGGCCGAGCTCGTTCTTGGGCGATTTGCCTGCTTTGGGCTTGCGAATGAACTTGTTGAACATGGCTTGCGGAGCCTGAGGGGATCAGGGTTGCGGGGGGCGGGCATGCCACAGACGAAGCTTGGGGGAGGGGGGAGACCTAAACCCTAGCTAGCTAGCCCTGGGAATTGAGGGTCGGGAGCTCTCTGACATGGAGCAAATTCGGCGATGGCGGGGCCATGTGAAAAACAGTGCAACAAATGAAAGAAGAAGAAGAAGAAGAAGAAGAAGAAAGGAAGGAAGGAAGGAAGGAAGGAAGGAAGAAGATGAAGATGAACCGTCTTAGTTGTCATGTTGCTCAAGGTATGTGGATAGTTATATCACGATTGTGGGGGTTATTAATCGGAAAAACAGTACAACAAATGGAGGAGAAGAAGACGGAAGGAAGGAAGGAAGAAGATGAAGATGAACTGTCCAATTGCCATGTTGCTCAAGGTATGTGGATAGCTATATCACAATTGTGGGGGTCATTGATTGGAAAAACGATGCAACAAACGGAGGAGAAGAAAAAGGAGGAGGAGGCGGAGGAGAAGAAGAAAGCAAGGAAGGAAGAAGATGAAGACGAATTTTCCAATTGCCATGTTGCTCAAGGTATGTTGATAGCTATATCACAATTGTGGGGGTCATTGATTGGAAAAACGATGCAACAAACGGAGGAGAAGAAAAAGGAGGAGGAGGCGGAGGAGAAGAAGAAAGCAAGGAAGGAAGAAGATGAAGACGAATTTTCCAATTGCCATGTTGCTCAAGGTATGTTGATAGCTATATCACAATTGTAGGGGTCATTGACTGGAAAAACAGTGCAACAAATGGAGGAGGAGGAGGAGGAGGAGGAGGAGAAAAAGAAGAAGAAGAAGGAACGAAGGAAAGAAGAAGATGAAAATGAATTGTTTAGTTATCATGTTACTCAAGGTATGAGGATAGTTATATCACAATTGTGGGGGTCATTAACTAGAAATGTTTTGCACCTTTTCGATGGGTTTTTATAGAAAGTGTTAAAGTTTTATTAACCCCGGGGTATAAGGTTGTGTTTGATTATCTGAGGTGTTTACTTGGGGGCATGTGGTATATACTTGAAACTTGCGGAATGGTTTCTTGTTTGATGGGCTTTCTGGAGTATCTTAACATATGTGTATAATAAGAGGAAAGTTGAGTTGACAATTTTCACAATTATGTTGTTTGGGAAGTTTGTCCCCGGATGAGTTAGATTTATATCGTTTTGTATTGCAACACTTTAGACGGTTGCACTTTTGCCACATTGCTACTTTTGAAGTAGTTTTGATAGCAAGGTGTTTTTTTTTTGTATTGTCATGTTGTTTCATATAAACGTACATTTAGGAGAGAGAAAAAAAGGGGGGAAGAAGAAGGAAGAAGATGAAGATGAAGATGTAGGTGAAATGTCTGGGACATATGATGTTGGACATATCCATGTGAAAAGCACTTCTTCTGAATCGATTGTCGATGAAGAACATTGTTTCTCAATCGATCATCGAATAAAGGGTGTGATCGAAATTGTAAACCATCGAACAGAGGAATTTGTAGAGGGCAGTTGTAGTCGTAAAAGAAGAAGCCTTTGGCGGCAAAATGGCAAGTCTGAACCGAGCTAGAAACCTTCAATTTACCAGACTAATTTTGGGATTTGGAGATTGACATCATCCTCGTTCGAAGCATTAGGTTAGTGGTCATCTGCCCTACAAAGTAATGTTTGGAGATGGTGCGATTCGTTTAATTATTGCTCTGCCATTGTAATAAAACAATTCGAATGGGGCGTGAGAACGCAAAAGCCGATAGAGACTGTTTGTTGTTTTGGCGCGAAACACAATGGGCATTAAATTGCAAGTGGTGGTGTTATGCGGTTGTTCACACAAGAAAAGAGAAGTATAATTAAAAGAAGGGAGAATTATCATAAAAACGCCTAACAAAATTATAAATTACATTTTAACACCTTCTAAGACTAGATTAACACCCAATTTTAAAATTAACATTCACTTGATTGATTAACACCAAATCAATCAATTGTGGGCTAATAAATTGATTAACGTCGATTAATTGATTGCCACCAAATTAATACGTTAATCAATTAATAGATTCTAAAATCACTAACTTTTGTTAATCATATATAGTAAGGGAATCAATTAAGATCGATTAGTGGGAAGCGATTAGGAATAAAATCAGTTACCATTATACTAACGGAATCAATTGGGTGCTAGTTTTTAGTGGAAAAGAGTAGACGTTAATTTGTAATTTCTGATCTCAACATGCGTTAAAATGTAGTTTATAATTTTGTTTGACGGTTTTTTGGGTAATTATCCCTCGAAAGAAACAAACATTTTGTGCAACATAAGGGTTTTTACTTCTAGAAAACATAGGATTTTACAAGCTTCGAGTACCAATTTACGTCTAGAAAACATAGGCTTTTTACCGTTCAGATTCGGAAAGTAAACATCTATTGCTGAGTCTGATGCACTAATTCACTTTCGCACTGTATGTACGTGGAGGTTGCATTGCAAGCGAGGCTTTTTTTGCGCATGCTAATTATCGGTCGATGACAAATGGATACAGTCGCCCGCTTGATTAGTAGCTCCAGTAATGGATTTGGGAGGGAATGATTCCGTGATGGCAGGTCAGGTCTACATCCTCTCTCTTTTCATCGGCTAAAACTGGTAATTTCTATTCCAGTATCCGATCGACGTTTCATTCTAGTACAGAATCTCTGCGGCTCTCGTATAAACCTAGGCCTCATGCCACCAATCTCATGCATGCATGTGTAGCCAAATGTATCTCTGTAGCGATAATCAGCATCAACATCACCAACATCAGCATCATCGACATTGATACTATCATTAGCATCATGGAAATCAATATCAGCATCGACATCATGGACATCGATACTAGCATCAGCATCATCGACATCAATACCAGCATCAACATCATCCATCATGAGCACCATCACCCTGACCATGACCACCATGACCATGACCATAACCATCACCATCACCATCACCACAATGGTCACCATCATCACCAACACCACCATCAACATCAATATCAACATCACCGAAAGTGCCGCCACCATCATCATCATGATCAACAACAACATCATCATTAGCATCATCACCACCATCACCATCATCATTACCACCACCACCATCAGCAGCATAATCACCATCACCATCATCATCAACATCATCATAACCATCATCATCATCGTCATCATCATCATCATCATCATCATCATCATTAGCATAATCACCACCATCATCATCCTCAACATCATCAACATCAGCATCGCCGCCACCAGCATTGACATCGCCACAGTCACCGTTGTTGCAAAAATAACGACACACCATCGTCACTTCACCATGATCACCATGGTCACCATGGTCACCACCACCATCAAAACCACGATCACCACCATCACCATCATCACCACCATCACCACCATCACCATCATCACCGTCGTCAACATCGTCACCATCACCATCGTCACCATCGCCACCATCGCCATCAACATCGTCACCATCGTCACCATCACCATCACTATCATCACCATCACCATCACCATCACCATCACCATCACCATCATCACCATCACCATCACCATCACCATCACCATCATCACCATCACCATCACCATCACCATCACCATCATCACCACCACCATCACCATCACCATCATCACCACCACCATCACCATCACCATCATCACCATCACCATCATCACCATCACTATCATCACCATCACCATCATCACCATCTTCGTCTTCTTCATTCTGCGAATTCCGTCTTCATCGTCTCCTCCTCACTCCGCCATTTCCGCAGCTCTCCATCCTCACCCCGCAAAGAAAAGACGGAGCCTGCGCAGAAAAACGAAGACCTCGAAGACCTCGGCGGCAACTCTTGCGAAGAGGTAACCCGTCTTTCAATCAGATCCGATGTGCATCCTCGCCAACAGACGACAATGAAGCAGCAAATCCCACGAGCATAAACGACGGTGGAGTCCGCATTCGCGTCAACGTCAAATTCGGCATCGACATCACTGTCAGCGTCGGCATCAAAGTCCGGCATTGACCCCCGACGTCGACCTCAACCCCATCCGCAACGACCACATCCTCGTCAATCTCAAGGACTGACATCGACAACTGTAACACCTTGGGGTTCTTTCATCTGCGATGCCCTTGAGTGAAGCTTCTGTACGCCACAATGATCCGAGTACTAACAAAGCCGCATCTATGAACGATGATCCTGACGGCTATTCATTTGCCCCATCTGATGATGATGATCATCACCACCACCGCCATCATCATCATCAGCAGCAGCAGCAGCAGAAATGGACACAATCAATTGGATCAGTTGATGGATTCGACGATCTGAGCCGGCCCCTCTCTCGCAAGGTCGTGTTTGCCTATGGGGTTGGTCACATGCTCAACGATGTCACTGCCGCCTCTTGGTTCACTTACCTCCTCATCTTCCTCACAGGCATTGGATTATCCCCCAGGTGCACTCCTCTCTATAACACTGACATATTTGTCAACTGCTTTTGTTTCAGGCTCATTCATTTCCGTTGGTAGGTTGTGATGCATAAGAAAAGAGAATCTACTGATTCTAAACCTCCTTGGATGTAGCCTGTTTGTCTAATGAGGTCATTTTCAACAGTTGTTGGATATATCCGTATCTTGAATCTGGCTTCCCTGGTATTAGGACAGGAGACCTGAAAATACCTTATAAATACAGAATAGAATCATTGGGACTGTGTCATTTTAAATTTGCTTCTCGTTCTGCATCTTGTTGCATATCTTATTTCTGAACTTTCCATCATGGTACATGTTACTGTGCACTCTCCAAATATATTATGTCGCTCTTCGTGCTAACAGGAAAATTTGTCAAATAACGTATTTTAATATTTAAATAGTGTTTTGCTAATGTAATAAAAAGGTGCAAGAGGGGATATTATTGAATTGATAGTCCTAATTGGTCGTTCACAGTGAATCTGCTTTTGTCATGCTATCTGGACAACTGGCAGATGGTCTGGCCACTATTTTCGTTGGAAACTTGGTGAGTGTTCAAATATTACATCTGGACTGTGCCACATTTTTTAAGTTGGCATAGAGTTACATCTCTAACATTCATCATATCTCTTAGGTCGCTGAAGCAGATTAAATATGGTTGACGATGTTTTAATTCGTTCATGCAGATTGACAATTATGGGCATTACAAATTGTGGCATGCTGGTGGGTCTCTTTTAGTGGCAATATCGTTTTCTTCTGTATTTGGTGGCTGTTGGGTATGTGCCATTTTCGGAACCTCCTCTCGGTTAGCTACGACTATTGCATATAGTGTCTTTGCAGCAATATTTAATGTGGGATGGGCAGCAACACAGGTCGCACACATGTATGTTTCCCTGTCCAGTTTATACCCATGCCTTCTTTTGGTTTTGCTTTAGCAAGTCTAAACATGTTAACTCTAAGCTAAAGTATCTTAACTTTAAGCAAGACAAACTAATGAAGGTTATAATGCCATTGTAGGGCATTAGTGAACTGCATATCAACAAATGCTACAGTTAGAGTGGGACTCACCAGTTGCCGTAATGCCTTCACTATGGTTGGTTGGTTGGTTGGTTGATGTCTTTAATTTCCAAGGCATGCCTATAAAATGTTTCATGCTCAAAATATCCCTATAAACAGGTTGCCAACCTATGTCTATATGCAATTGCCTACTTCGTTTTTAGAGCATTCCCATCAAAGGGTCCGGATGATGTAGAAAAACAGGTACCTCCCATTTGATTTTCCATCTCATTGGACTTCCATTTTTCAATGCTAAGCATCTGTTCACACATTTGGATATTCGAATGTGGATTGAAAATTTAAGATTTCTGACTGACTTAAATTGCAGTATCGCCTGATTGCACGTGCTTCAGTACTGCTAGGCTGGAGTTTCATCCTCGTGTTCTATGCTGGTGTGAAGGAGCCAAGGTAATCCTGTAGCCAGTCAATATGTCAAGATGCATGTCAAGAAGTGTATTGTACAGCTATTCAAACCTATTTCCTACTGTTTGTTTGCATTTTGTGAATCAAAGAAATGCTCTATGATTATTTTGCTGAAATAAAATCTATCCTTGTGAGAACAGTACAATTCAAGCATCCTTTGAACATTTGACAAGAAGACTCAAACATCTTGTTGAGAGAACAGTAGTCCTTGTGATCATTGAAGTATCATAAGTGCTGAAAGATTGAATATACTGTGGAAGGAATATATCCATCTGGATTTTTTATATGAGGTGCAGGATCTTATCCGTTTATCCGTGTTGTAATGTTGCTGGATTTTGTGTTAACAATTTCTTCTGAGGATTGGGTGGTTGCAAGGACCTGGACATATTTTGGACTTTCATCTCCATTCCCCCTTTGATGAGGCTATATATCCAAAGTCTCAGTGTGTGAATTTGCAATTGATGCCCTCATTAGCATCCTATATGTATATCCTAGGTCTCAGTGAAGGAATCTGCAAATGATGGTCTCAGTGGCATCTACAAAATTTTGATTTTATCCATATTTTTAACAATCTAGTAGTTTTGAGGATGAAGTTGTATTTCTCAAATTTCTGGATAAGTTTTTTGTAGACTAGAGCATCTTCTGGGGTCTGCAGATAGCTCCCGAGTCTCATGCTTGTCCTGGTTCCACAAAATTCTCTATTACCAAGTGGCTTTTGTGTATATGATCACACGTCTTACGACAAACGTGTCTCAGGTAAATACTGAATCTTCATAGATCTTTTTTATATAACCATAATGATCACATATCTCACAAAAATTTCTCCAAGCTAAACGCTGAATTGTTGTACGTCCTCTTTTATATAGTTGTTATGACCAAAATATATTCTATAGAAGCTGAAACCACCATATCCACAAATTACCAAGATGTATTATAGGCTCTAGAAGATACATAAAATGGAAGCTAATACAGCCAAAACAACGTAAAATAGCTCTTATTTCAAAAGATCGAAACATCGTGGATGAATATAATGGTCTCACTATGAAATGCAGGCGTTTCTTGCATTCTATCTTATTGATGATCTCGATATGAGAGACTCTGCCAAAGCGGTGGTATGTTTTTTATTTGGATTCTAAATTTCACAGTGCTTAATGTTTGTCAACATTTAATCTTCGTTCTATGGTGAGAAGGTGCCAGCAGCTATATATATTTGCAGTTTCGTAGTATCCATTGCGATGCAGGTATAAATCTGAAATTGCTTGTTTTGAACACCTTAGTTTTGTCACTTATAATTCATCTGTTTCCTTCACAGGAAATGGGTAGCTGGACGGGGCAGAAAATTAAATGCTTTTTTGTGCTGGGTGCAAGTCTCTGGATATTATCTGGAGGGCTCATATTTTTATTAAGCAGCAACTCACAGAATTTAGTATATTTGCTGGCTGGAATGGTTGGAATTGCAAATGCGTTAATGACCGTACGATTGCTTTCTTAGTCATTGAAACTCCTGGAATTATCTACAAATTGTGGTGTTAAGTTACTGTATAGAATACTTTGAAGTAATTGGAACACAATTCCTATGTCAAATATATATACTCACTAAGTTTTCCTGGTCATTTCAGGTTACAGCTGTAAGTATGGAAGGCATTTTAGTTGGCCTGGATGTAAGCGGATGTGCATTTGTCTATGCCTCTCTTAGTTTTCTGGACAAATTTGTCTGTGGCATTGCTTTGTTTGCCATTGAGGCCCTCAACAGTAAGTCTTTGATTCTTTATTTATGTACAACAGTAAAATTATGCATTCAATTTTGAAAGTAAGAAATAGCATAAATGATAGTACTCAAAGTTTCCTATTCCAGAAGGAAAAGGCATCAAGTCTGTTCTCTGTGATTGTCTGTGAAGCCCTAGGCCTCACCTTGTTTCTGTTGATACCGAATTTGAATATGCGAATATTCAGTTACGTCTATCTGTATTTCATGCAGATCATCGCCTAGTGAGGTTTGTTTTGTTGCTGTAGAAGCCATAGACTTGTCATGGGCCTGTAGTTTCAGCATGCCAGTTGACTTCTATGAAACATTAACCTTACTTCTTTTGTACATTTTTTACAGCTGATGGAAGATGCAGGCCTGAGGCATTAGGACGGACACCATGCCACAGATCGGCTGTGCGGATGACCTTGACGTTAGTACCTGGAGGTTGTGCACTTTTGGGTGTATGCGTCACTTTGCTAATGGATTTGCATACCTCATTAGATGCCAGAGAGCTGCAGAAACCTTTGCTTTCACCTAAAGATCTGAATGAACCAGGTTATGCTTTGGAAGACAACAATAGTCCAATGTATTCTTGGACAAATAAATTTCCTCAATTAAAGACCAATGACAAATTGTCTGTATGGAAAAAGATCACTGCTAGAACATTTTGGGGACGGGGTGATGGAAGAAGGGATAAGTCAGGTATGTTGCATTGAAAATGCAATTAGCCTGTATAATGTTACATGTACATTATGTTTTTCTTGAACTTCACTAAGTTTATAATTTCATTTATACTCCAATTCAAGTGATCAAACTTATCGCGAACATGTAAAATTGACTGCACTTGATCTTACAGGAAGTCAACTGTATGTATGTGTACTGGACGTTCATTTGTACTTCAATTCCAGGGATAAGGTTATTTGCAAAGTGCAGGAGTCAGGTGTTGCGTAATCGAGGGTAATTCATGAATCAAATGTTGGGTAGATCAATCTCTGTGGTATGGATTTTCATGATGGCCAACTCATGGGCATTTGTGCTCCAGTTGATTGTGCAGTGAAATGTTTATAGATGCCACTGCTTGCGAAGAGCGTGAAAAAGCTGGCGAAAATTACCTTGGAGGTAAATCTAAGGTTTTGTTCGTACATCCATGAATGGAATCGTTTCTTGTGATCGTTCTGTCTTTGGATCCCTGCACGCCTGGAGTATTGCGAAAACGGAAACATTGGACTTAAATAATGCTAACAATATGGTGCAGATCTCTGGATAGACTAGACTGTCTGGCTCTGAGCCACAAACTGTTCTGTTTTTTTTGTTTGTTTGTTTCTGAGAACAATGTTCTTTGGAGGTTTTTTTCATGGGGCTGTGATGTGCAACAAGCACAACTCTTAAGTTCCAAGCAAACACCGCAATTTTGTGTTACATGTATCCACCATCCATGGGGAGCTTTCAGTTTTGCTTTTTCTGGCCCATGGCTTATTTTCCGTGGCATAATTTCAGCATGCCAGGAGCAATATGGTGGCTTGAATGTTGTTGTAATTTAACAGAAGAATTCTGCACAGACTTGGGGTCTTTTGGGCCTCAGTAGAAAGAATCAAGGGTTTGCTTATAGCTCCAACCCAAAATCTCTTGATACATTGTATAGAACACTGGATAAAGACTCTGGTCTGGTTTTCAACTCCAGCCCAGAAGCTCTTCAGTTTGAGCAATGGAAAGCTCTGGAACAAGCTGTGTCTTTAAGCCGAGCCTCCCGTTGCACGGAGGCATTCATGCAAATGTTCGACATGCACACGTATGCGCTCGAATCGCCTTCATACAGTTCCACTGCATGTTCAAAGGCATACGATCCGAGGCCCACATCGTTCCACTTCCGACAAGCTCCCAGCAGAATAAGCCACACTGCCATATCTGGGTTCTCCGGCATAACGTCGATCACCTCCGTCGCCTCATCTATGAGACCAGCTCGACCGAGAAGATCAACCATGCAAGTGCAATGCTTCAGATTCGGGATAAGATCGAAAGCATGACTGATGGCTTCGAAGAACAGAAACCCTGCATCGAGTAGACCTGCATGGCTGCAAGCATTCAGAACGCTTACGAACGTGATAGAATTTGGTTCTGTGCCATTGTCTACCATCCTGCCGAAGACACGAATAACCTTCTCGCTTTCGGCGAGCTGAGCATAGCCTGATATGAGGACATTCCACATCACTTGCTCCTGGAGCGGAAGCCCCTCAAACACATCCTCCGCCTCGGCAAGAGAGCCACAATTAGCATACATATCAACCACCATGTTTGCAACTAGGGGTTCTTGCTCTAATCCACTCTTGGTGATATCGGAGTGCAGTTCCTGCCCCTTGATCGCGGCTCCTGTTCGACCGCAGGATTTCAGAAGCGAAGCAAACACGATGGGATCGGGATGAACAGCATCGTTCCGAAGGTCTTCCATGCGATGCAGCACTTCCTCGTATAGACCGAGTTCGGTATAACCGGCGATGAGCGAAGACCAGGAAGCCACATCTCGGATGAGCAGCACGTCGAACACTCCCTGCGCATCGATCAGCAAGCCGCAGGTAGCATACATGTCCACCAAGATGTTGCCAACAAGCGATTCGCTTTCGAATCCTGCGCACACGATTCGGGCATACATTTCCCGACACTTGATGATGGTTCTCCTGCTGCTACAAGCTTTCAATGCGCACACGAGAGTCCCTGCATCTGGTACAAGCCCCTCTGTTTGCATCTCTTTGATGCAGCCTAATGCTTCATCGCCGAACCCGAGCTTTGCATAGCCAGCGATCAGCGCATTCCAGGAGATCACCGTTCGCTTCCGAAGCACGACAAGCACTGCCTGAGCTCCTTCGAGTTCAGCGCATGCCGCGTACGTATGGACCAAAGTGCTGCCGACGAGCAGCTCCTGCTCCATCCCTTTCTTAACGATTTCGGAGTGTATTTCTTTCCCTCGCGTCGTGGCCTCGATGCTGGCACAAGCTTTCAAGGCGCAAACGAATGTCGCAGATGTTGGGGAGACCCTGCATGCTTGCATCGTTTCGAAGCTTCGGAGCGCCTCTTCACCATATCCAAGATCGACATACCCTGCGATAAGAACGTTCCAAAGTATCGAATCCTGGGATGGGAGCCGATCGAAGACCTCCTCCGCAGCTCGAGGCAAGCCGCATTTGATATACATGTCGACCAGCTTGTTGCCGACGAAAGGACGCGATTCCAGCCCGAAGCTAACGATTTCCGAATGCATCTCTTGGCTCTTCTCCATGGAACCTAAGAGGCTGCAGGCTTTCAGGCAGCAAAGGAAGGTGACATCGTCGGGCGCGACGCCGTCTCGTTTCATTTCTTCGAACAACTCGATCCCTTCCCCGACGAGCTCACGCTCTTCCACATGTCCGGAGATCAATGCATTCCACGACACAGCATCGCGATCGGAGATCTTATCGAACACAGCTCGCGATGCGTCTAGGCATCCGCACTTGGCATACATGTCCACCAAGCTGTTGCAGATCATGAGATCTTCCTCTAAGCCCTGCGCGATGACCTCGGCATGCAGTTTATGCCCTTTGATCTCCTCCTTGGTGCTTCCGCAAGCCGTCAAACTGCAGAGGATTGTAACCGCGCTCGGCGTGATTCCTTCTTCTTCCATCTTCTCCAAACACTGCAGCGCTTCTCTACCATGCCCATTATCAACATAGCCTGAGATCAATGCATTCCATAAGACCGCATCGCGCTTCGGAAGCGCGTCTACCACTTCCTGCGCCCTCTCGATGGAGCCGCATTGTGCATACATATGGACTAAAGCACTGCACACAAAACCATCCTTTTGCACCATGTCTTGCTGGAGAACATCCTGATGTATTCTGCAACCCATGTCCAAATCCTGAAGATCGGTGCAAGCTTTCAGCAAGGCCACCAATGCATGCCCGCCCGGGTGCTCGAAGGACCCACATTCTTGCATCTTCTGGTACACGAAGAGGGCGAGCCGAGGCTCCTGACATTTGGCATAGCCAATGATGAGGAAAGCCCATGAATTCCTGTCTTGGTAGGCTAATCTGTGGAAGACCTGGCGGGCATGAGGTGGGCTCTGAGTTTCCATGAGCATGAGGATGAGATGGTCGGCGAGGGGAGGCAGCGCGTCGAGGCCGAGGAGGCACAGGGAGGCATGAAGATGCAACAGATGCTTCACATAGAGGCATTCTCTTCTCCTTGAGTGGTGCAAGATGCAGGAGACATCGGCTATGGTGGGGGGCAGGAACATGGTGCGTCAACAACATCGGGATCCGTTGCACAGTGGAGGAGGAGCTCTTGATCAGAGATGAAATCAGAGAGGAGGTAATCAAATGAAGATTGATAGTATCAGTTCTGGGTGAAATCGATAACAACAATGGGCAGATGACAGCCAAATCAGAGCAAGTCAGCGACAAACAGGAGGATGTAAAAAATCAGAGAAATCAGCAGCACTACAGCAGCAAAGATGGGCGTGTAAACCGGAGCAAATCAGCAGAATAACAACAGCAAAGATGGGCGTACAAAGCAGAGCAAATCAACAGTATCACAGCAACAAAGATGGGCGTGTAAAGCAGAGCAAATCAGCAGCATCACAGCAACAAAGATGGGCGTATAAAGCATGGCAAATCAGCAGCATCGCAACAACAAAGATGGGCCTACAAATCAGAGCAAATCAGCATTCCGAGAAAGATATGGGCATACATCTGACAGCCTAATCAGCATTCCAACATAGATGGGCAAATTCCTTCTGCAACCCTTCTGTAAATGGATTGGTATAACAAGTTTGAGTTAGCATAGCAGGAGGGCACACATTTCTACAGCTTGGAACTCCTCGGGTGAATGGTTTCAAGAAGCTCATGCTGCTATACATTATACAGGATCCAAGCACAATTAGGTCCCAGAAATGAGAACGCTGTAACACTAATGACAGATCAAATTTGGATGGGTGGTTAGTTAACTTTACAAAAAACAAGCAGAAAAGCATTAGATGGGAGTGCATTGATATGACAGTTAGCTCAGTATTGTTTGCAGACACGTTAGCATATTTTTTTACAAAATAACTGTAATAGACATGCATCTTCAATTTCAAATAGGAGCTACCAAAACAAAAGGAAGGAGCTAACAAAAGTTGTGGATTGAAGAAAAGGTCACTCATCACTATTATACCCTGATCCTCGGAAAAATTGTTCCCATCTACATACTGCTGATAACAGCAAAGTAGTGCATGATGAATGAAAAGAATCAGTACCTGAATGCTGTTGCAGCCGGTGTATACAAAAAATGAAAACCAGAATGAAATAATTTGCCCTTAGATCACGAAAATCTTTTTCTGATATTTTGATGTTAGCAATAATCATAAAAAGAGGCCATCGAATAATATTCAATCTTGCTCTCCAAATTGTTTCTGTAACTACTACTGTCCAAAATGGGTGTTAAGGAAAAAAGAAATGAACGAAGGTATCGGAATCCTAAATTTAATTCTAATAACATACAACAGAAGGGGGCTCTTGTCAACATGCCCTGCCACAGCCACAGCAAAACTTGTGATCCATAAGAGAACAGCAACAGGCCGGGGGAGTACTAAAACAATGTTGATGATCCACCGGAACAAATGAATCTACAGCTGAGACTGCGCAATCTGTTCTCTTCGCAGTGCTAGCAGTTGTTGGAATTCCTGTTGACTAGAACTGATCACCCGCTTTGCAGCATCGAAAATTGTCAGCCGGATACTACAATCAGTAGAATACACCAAATGAGTACACATACCCTCCAGGACATACCATAGGCATAGTTCACCATCCTTGAATTTGCTAAAGGAAGCACTGGAGAAAGATACCTGCTTGTAGGTAGGGTTTTAAGGGCATTTGGAACAAAGCCTCGGTACAGCCCCAGAAGACCATCTCTGGCTATTATACCTACATAGCAGCCATCACTTGTATAAATCACATAAGGTATATTACATCAAGACTGCCACACAGGGACAATCTTAGTGTGCGTATGTATGTATGTGTCTATATATCTACATTTCTATCTATCTATCTATCTATCTATAACTGAGTAGCCATGAGAATGGTTAGATTTTCCACAGAAGTGTGCCTTGCCTGGAAAAGCATCAGCAACAGAGATAAATGGTGTGCCCTTCATTTGTAGCTGTCTTCGGACTGTATCCAGTGGATAGCACATCGATGTGGCTAGTGTTGCCGACATCAGAGCTGTGGTGAACGATGCAGCTGGAGTCTCCCGAACATCCGCTGGGAGGGATTTCTTAATTCTGGTCAAATCCCAAAGGATAGGATAATATGTCAGAATGGCATGAAGGAGATCTGCCTCTATCCAGAGAGAAGTGATGCTTTTAGACTCGAGCACTAGTTACTTACAAGTCAAAAGCACAGAAGTTCAAGGCAATATATGGAGCAATCCCCAGTAACGATGGACCCAGGCCCCGGTAAAACGATGAGATACCTTCTTCACGGAGCATGGTAGACGCCACCTGTATGAAACAAAACACTCAATCTCAAATGCACCCTAAACACTTCAGCAGAAGAATGCAGATTGTGTTTCGAGTTACTTGCCCCAGCCATAGATTTGCCAATTGGGCCAACCGCTAACCGCAGGCGGAGCACATCAAGTGGATAAGTAACCTAAAAATTTAGCTGAACTTTATGACACATATTTCAAAGAACTGAATGTCTCTTTGGTACATTACAAGATAGCTGAAATTTGAGGGTGGTGATTCAAAACAAATATGAGACTCATTGTCCTTTTTACCAGCGTAGATGTCATTCCAGCACATGCCCCCGCAGCTAATCGGCCCCCTATAGACAACTCCTTATTGTTTCCCTTGAAGAATTTCTGGCCCCAGAAAAAGATCAGTTATGCATCTGTCAGGGGAAGAAAATAGTAATTACATGTCTAAAACATGCACCTTCATAGCCAATGTGTACCTTGTACGCCTCGTATGCAAAAAGCTGCACAGCGCTGTATGGGACAACCCGTATGACCTATTGTTTAAAGGGTAATGAGAAGTGCACCACAGTGTGAACTTGACATGTTTCAAGAAATTCTCCTCTATATATTATATCATGGGGTACCTGGGGCAAGTTGCCTCTCCAATAACCCCTCAATCCTTCATCCTTGCCGATCTTCACAGTTGCCTGAAACAAATGAATTCCCGACATGTTTTCAGCCCATCGAGATGATTACTGTTGGGCACAAGAAATTTCTTCATAATAATCCAATGAGTGCATTACAGCTATAGACAGGTCCATCCATCTACATATCCATGACTTGGGTTTGTAAAAGGACAAGTCAACAATGATCGGTAAGGCCTGAACATTACACATAGCGATGTATAAAGGCCTCCTTTATGCATCTTTTATTCCAAAATGTTCTAACTGTTATACGATGTGGTTCCCTTGAATTTGTACACAAAGTATTAAAGCTAGAGACCATCGGGCATACCTCCAAGAAGCCAAGTCCTTTCTTTGCAGCTTCTTCACTCACTTTCAGGCCATGAACCTGCAGCATATGTGAAATCCGAGCTTTTAACATACCTTCTCTACAAGTACGCCCACACACACGCATATGGAAACAGATAACCATATCTGTGCAGAAGTACATATGCACAAATACCCTTACACAGCCATACATGGTCACAGGAATACAGATAAAGGAAGACACATACACACGTATGTGCACTGCATTTGCCCACACATGCATTCTTTCTACTGATGCATACGGACTTCCTCATTCAGGAATGCGTACAAACCAGACATGCTGGAGAATGGGTTGCTGACCTGCATGGAGAGCTTGATTCTATCCAAGGGGGCGGTGACGGTCTTTGCGGCGACGCCAGCAAAGGCGCCTGCAAGGAAGAGGGCGGCGTCTTTGGGCAGGTAGGAGAGGGCAGCGAGCGGGTGCTTCCATAGCTGCTCCGCCGAAGGATGCTCCACCTTCAAGCGAGCAGCGCCACCGTCCTCGGCCTGCAATCCGCATTTGGAGAGGGGGGCAAAGCTCAAGGAAGCAAAGGCATTGTCAGGGGCCCGCCGGAGGGAGGAGCTCTGCTGCTGGAGCTTGGTGAGGGCCATAGCCGCCTCCCTCGTCCTCTTCCAGCTGCTACAGGAAGTCTGATCCGAGACGACAGGATGCTTCAGTTCTTCTGGCAGTTGGGTTCCTTTCAGTTTCTGAACCTTCTCTCCATGGCCATGGCCATGGCCATCTCCATCTCCATCTCCATCTCCATCTTCATCTCCATCTCCATCTCCATGGCCATGTCCATGTGCAGAAAAATGCACTTCTCTTATCCATTTCCAAGGAAGGATATTTCCAGAAGAAAAGGCTTTTGCTGATGAGCTCTGTTTCCAGCAGAATTTGCCGCGTGTGTTTCCGACACATTGTCCACTTTGGGGTTTTGTCTGATCAGACCAGCTCCGCCTTGTGCAGCTCTGCTATTGGGTAGATATGACCAGAACTGATCTGTCATCGGGTAGATAATATGGGAGATGTGACCAGAACTGATCTCTTATCGGGCAGATATGACCAGAATTGATCTGTTATCGGGTAGATAACATGGTAGATATGACCAGAACTGATCTCTTATCAGGCAGATATGACCAGAACTGATTTGTTATCGGGTAGATAATATGGTAGATATGACCAGAACTGAT
>JBBBWG010005058.1:0-15098 GCA_037176905.1 Azolla pinnata
TTGCAGCTTGCAAAAGTACGGTTCGTTATATATATATAGAGAGAGAGAGAGAGAGAGAGAGAGAGAGAGAGAGAGAGCGAGAGATTTTAGAAAGCCCATCAAATAAGAAACCATTCCGCAAATTCCAATTGTATACCGCACGCACCCAAGTACCTCGGATAATCAAGCACAATCTTATACGCTGGGGTTGGTAAAACTCTATCACGCTCAATAAAAACCCATTGAAAAGGTGACCAAACATTTCTAGCTAATGACCCTCACAACTGTGATATCTATCCTTGTACCTTTAGCAACATGGCAAGATCTAGAACTGTGTTGAGAATCTTCATCGATCTCCATACAGAAAACACATGTACCACTAGAAATGTGTCTTCGTTTTTAAAGTCGTATAGGCAACACACTAACCATGGCACGCTAAAGAAACACCTTTGTGCGAAAAGGAAAATGAGGCTTCCATTCTACATCTAAACTTTAGAACACCATTCAATTTTACGGGTAATATGCCATGTATCCAAAACCTTGCTCTGTACCCAAGCTCTATTATCAACTAGCTTATGGTAAATATCATTAATGTTCGTTACAAATAGTGATTTCTTGTTATTAAAAAGCCAATCTTTCCCCACCACCAATCATGATGGAATCGATGATGATAAAATAGGCAATTCTACTATTTGCCAAATATGACCATATCTAAGAGGTATATTAAATCTACTTCTCACAATTCGAAAAGCCATCATCTGCCTCTGTGACTCTAAAATAATCTCCACAGTTGCCAAACCTAATTTTGTCATTCTATTGAACTTCGACTTATCTAGGAGCTATATGAAATCTACTTCTCACAGTTCAAAAAGTCATCATCTACCTCTTTGACTCTAAAATACCATCCTCCACAATCACCAAACCTAGTTTTGCCATTCTATTGAATTTCGACTTCAAACTATCTTTTCCATCCCATTGCAATAATCTTGAAAATGTTATCATCTCTATTAGCAATGAGTTCAAATCTTTTCCACATTCAAGTGGTTTCCAATTGAACAACTTCAAGTTTTCTTGCCAAGAGACCATTAAATATTGAACAATAGTAGATTCTGAACATTTAAATGATCGAGTGTTATTAATAACATGCATCATGAAGTAATAATTTTTGTCTTACCATGTTTTCTCACATCTTCTCCACAAAATAATAAACTATTTCTGCACATGGTTGAGAACCTATACACATCTCTTTCAAGAGGCGAAACCTTCGAGCAACCGTATGATCTTTCAAATTGAGTAAACCTGCTCCTCCTAAATGTTTTAAGGCATATATATACCCAACTTAGAACACAAGTCAATTGATCAAATGATTTCTTTGTCCAAGGTAAAAAAAAACAAAAAATATGAAATCATCGAGATCAAGATTGCTTGCACTACTTTGAGACGATTAGCAAGCAACCAAACTTGGGACTCCCAATATATAAATTTATTTGATATGGTCCCTAAACCCTAAACCCTATAAACTTGATGCTAAGGCAATCACATTGCACATCTCCATGACTTCGGTTATGTTTAGGGTTTAATGAAGAAAATGAAGCACTAGATTTGCAGACGCTCATGCCAAAGTTTCAAAAATTTAGGCAAAATAGAAATAAATGGTCTGCACATCTTTTTTAATATAAAACAAGTAATTTAAATTTAGAGATAAAAGTTAAAGTATTGCTAGATATTAAGAAGGCCGTAACAGAAGACAATTTAGGGAGTGAGATTCTAGAGGTACAAGGGCTAATTGTAATAGCAATGAATAGGCAGAAAGATAATATACAAAAAATGTATAATAAAACCTTGGAACAAATAATTGAGGAAGAGACGAAGAAAACATGGAAACAAACTTAACTTTATGATGTGGTCATTGATAAAAAAAGATAATCTACTTAGAACTAGATACTCATGCATTGATGAGTCCACCTCTTTCATTCATGTATTTGGCCAGATGCCCATCTTAAATAAGCAGTCAAGCTTCCTTTTTTGCACTAATCTTAGATTCCTTATCTTATATAGATATCTACGATACCCATCCTCGTATCTTGACGAGAAATTATGACATGACAAAAGAAATCTTGCATGTTGGTAAGCAAGACCCCCTTGGGGCACTTTTATAAAATGGACTCGATAATCAACTTTCTCTTTTGTACTCATACTCTCTTGCTTTTTATCCCCATCTTTGTCACACAACACTCTCTTGCCCGTCGCACAACTTCCACAACAGAAGCCCTCATGTTTCTTTACATTTATTTATAAAATACACATTTTTTAATAGCATGGATATCGGTTTGCAGAAGTCCTAAGTTTATAATGTAAAAACTTATATAAGAAGATCTCATGCCCAAAAGTTAGGTGACTCTTGCTTCAGATCAAAACTTATACCACATACAAAGAGAAGAAGGGTTTTACATCTATATCGGGGAAGTAAGCATCGAGCCTCTCATCGAATCAAGATATGAAAGAGGAAGTATAACCAGATCATTGATAGGAAATCAAAATACTATCAATATTATTGGGTAATAACAACCAATTTCTTTAGCAACCCACTAGCGTCAAAAGTTGTTAATTCAATGAGCTATTGGGAAACTTTGTTTTGTTGATCTTCAGATATCTCATAGATTAACTTGCCATCGGATGCATTGCTGCATATGGCAATGCAAAAGGTGTTACTCAAGTTTGGTAGGTTGCATTCCATCATCGACTACCATGCCTTGGTCGGCAAGTTAGGGAAAGATTTCCACGTACAAATTAATGTAAGCTGCCAAATCTTTACGTACTCCTCAAATTTAAGTAGCAGTTGTAATTTCTTTCCTTTTGAATGAAAATCATCAATGTACGTATCTTAGCTATTTGTTAAACATTTCGCATAATATTTTCTAGTTTGAGGCGTTGAGGTAATGCCTCAACTGTCACACATCGTTGTCAATTTTCGCGACAATGGTGAAGCGCAGCTCAATCAATGACTGCAAAAATGTGTACACAACGGAAAACAAATGGAAGAGTTGAATTTTCAATCAAAGCCAATGGTCGAGGAGAGGAGACAAGAGAAGGTAGAAGAAAGAGATATTAAAAATCCATGCCAAAATACTAAGGATGGGTTTCAGCTATTAGCAGTCCCCCTTTTGGACACTGGCTTTGAGTTTCTCATAGTTCTTTCGAGCATAGATTGCCAAAGGTTTTGAATAGCTCATCAACAAACATAAAAAAGCAAAACATGGCTGATGATTGTAGATCATGAGTGCAATATATTTGAAATAAGCAGGGTCTTGGGAGATGATGAATTGCGGATAGATGTGCTTTCAGCATCAATGCGATAAGGTTGATAAGTCTGGATGAGGCGATCGAATAGAAGAACGAAATTGAACGAAATTGAACTAAGAGATCATGAGTATGGTGAGGAAGAATAAGGTAGAAACTAAAAAAAAATACCAGAATTATCAGATTTATATAGATTTATAACTCTAAACTCATGCTTGGACTTCTCCGCAACGAGCTCATTTAAAAAACAAATCTTTTTTGTGACTTCTAAATGTGGACTTTGAGAGTCTCTTGTAGCTTGCCATTTGCTTCTCATCTAACACCACTTTTTACAATTACTCTGTTAAGGCATAAAGAATGGGGATGCGAAAATCGCCAGCAAAAGTTATACATGTTTTTAAGGAGTCGGAAGCAGCGAATCAAAGACCTCCAATTTTTCTTCGACAATTTCAATTCCTGATGCTTTCAAAAGAGACTAAGGGAAGCCAACTCTGATCAGCTTCTTGATCGATGCATTCAAAAAAGATCAGCTTCCTTTCCATGACAAAAGAACTTCCAAACACCATATCACTTCCACGCACCAATGCTAACAATGAGAATCCCAAATGTTAAACCATCTTTCAATCTTGATTTGATGAAATGAAGCTGCAGGGGGAAAGAAGCCAGCAACCAGATCAAGCTCCCTTTCCATGGCAAAAGACTTCCAAGCACCATAGCTAACAATGGGAACCCAAATGTTATCCATCTTTCAAATATGATTTGAAGCTTTCAGAAAAGAGAATGAAGCAGCAGGGGAAAGAAACCAGCAACCAGATCAGCTTCTTTTCCCTGACAAATGAACTTCCAAACACCATTGCTAACAAGGACAGCCCAAATGTTGACTTCAACCATCTTTCTATCCTGATTGATTACCTTCAGAAGAGAATGAAGTGGCAGGAAAGAACCGATCGGCTTCTTTTCCATGACAAAGAACTTCCAAACAGCATAGCTAACAAAGAGAAGCCAAATGGTAACTTCAAAACCATCTCACTCCTGATTGATGCCTTCAACAACCACCAGATCAGATTCTTTCCCACAAGACCTCCAAGATCCCACAAGCCTCGAAAGGTAAGTGTGGCCTTATAATACACACCAAGGATATTCTTTTTTTTATCATCCAGACAGCAAGGGCTCCAGTCAGAGCAAAAACTGGATATAACAAATAAAAAAGAGGGAAGGAGGGGGAGGGAGGGGGGAGGTTTGAAGGAGAGGGAAAAATAGTGACAATTTTTACCATCGGTTTTACAAACCATCCAAATGCAAAAGCAGATATGGGTTTTCTCAGCTCTCCCTCTTTATGGGTAAACAAGGAGGCAGAGATCTTCATCGGTTTTTGCCAATCATTCGAGATACAGATTGGCACTTTTATATATGTTATGTATATGTGCACATGGATGCAACAAACCAATGTAAAATGGAGGCAGGGGGAGCAGTTTAGGGTTTGTTGAAGGGTTTACACAACATTCGATTGGGGGGGGGGGGGTGTTTGCCTCTCCGAATTCTCCTCAGTATTCCAGGTTTTCCAAAGCTCCAGATATGCAAGCGTATCAAAGCTCGAGAGAAAACAGAGAAGGGAAAACAAGAAAAAAAATCCGTGAAGTTTCGATCGATTTTCGAAAGAAGGAAAAAAGAAGGAAAGACGAGAAAGAGAGTGAGAGTGGGTTCGAACCGGGGATTCGAACTCAGCCACTTGCCCAACGCCTCTTGCGCGGCGGCCTCTCTTGCCTCGACCCATCGTTGTTCGCTTGCTGGCGCTCTTCGCGATCGAGCTTCTGATGCCGATGATGATCGCTCTCCTCCACCGATGTCTTGAACCTCTCCTTCCTCTTCTCCAGCTTCATCGCCATATTCGTCGTCTCCGGGTGCGAAGACGATGATTCCTTCTTCCTCTCCGCTTGCTCGTGCCCTGACCCTTCTCCTCCATGCTTCTTCTCCTCCACTTCCATGCCTCCTCCTCCTTTAGCTTGTCCCCTTGGCGACAGCTTCTCATCATCCACCTTGCCATTCATCTGTCCCACCGAACCATCGCCTTTCCTGCTACCTCTCGAAAGCAGCTTCCGGCTATCATCTGCATCTTCTGCAACATCTTGCGATCCTGATGATGGCTGCTGCTGCTGCTGCTGCTGATGCTGATGATGGTGGTGGTGATGATACCTCTGCTTTCCTCTAGACGTGGAGCTTTGCCGGTGCTTCTCTTCCTTGCGGACCTTTTCCTGCGATTGCGGCTTTTCAGATTTATATGCATCCAGATCTTTGTGGCTTGCCCATCTCTCTAGCTTCGATCTGCCTTTCTGCTGTTCATCCTCATCCGATGATGCGCCCCCCTCAGAGGCATTCTCCTTTGTGACCTTTGCAGAGCCCGACTCGTCTCTGGCCTCAATGTGCATGCTTGTGTTGTTATTATTGCTGTTAGCTTGCAAATATCTCATTGCAAATGTAACGGAATCTTTCTTCCTTGTCATCTGCCGAAAAAAGAAAACCAGCAATCTCTCTCTCTCTCTCTCTTTCTCTGTCTCTTCCCCAATCTATGCTTGTGACCATCAGTATTGACTGCATGATACGATTACTAGCACTACTTAACAGCTCTTATAACGTGCCTAAGCCCATACAAAACTCAACAATGGTGAGCCTCTGAGAAGAAGACTCCAGGAACTCACCGATGGCTCGGAAAAGAGCCCTGCACCCATTAGCAAGAGAATCATAACCTGTCAGCTTTTCGTCGAGGTTCATTTGTGAGTAGCCACAACAAAATCAAGTCAAGTCTACAGAAACTTAGATACATTGAGGCACCATGACGTGGAGCTTACCAAGCATACACTACTGAAACACTTTCCTTAAGGAGAGAAGCTTGCTATATGCCTGATAGATTTGGAAGCCGTGATGGGAAAGACTGATATCAGTCATCTAGATGCCATGCTCTAAGCCATCCAGAAAGAATCTACTCTTTGGGCTGGAAACTAAGCAATCAAGGTAGCCATAAACAAGTTTGACCATGATGGACCCCTTATCAATGACCATGTAATAATTTAGGTTGAAAGAGAAATCAGTGCAGGCTGAAGAGCTGTTATAAACCAAATCTACCTTCTGGTACTAAGATTTAATTATGTATTTTGAAAGTCCATTCCTGACGAGATAGCAGGATAAAGAAGATTTGTCAAAACACACAAAATGTATCAAACGTCACCTACAAAGGACTCCTATCATGTAGACCAATTTCTAATATATATGTGCATTGCTTTTTCCAATCTCTACTATTTGGGAGTAACTGAATTCGTGCATTCAATCATATAAGGATGGCTACAACATCCAAAATCTTTCATCATGTTTTAATCCGCATTGTGTTTTCAATTCAGCAAAGATGAATCATGGATGTAATTGTGGTTAGAAACCAAAGTTGCATACTCTAATAGGCAAGAGGCACTTATAAAAAGCTTAGCAATAGAACAATAAAGAAATACTAACAGAGAAAAGAAAACAGAAGTAAGCACTCATGCAACTCACAATACTATTATACACCAAGTTAGTAGAATAACACCAGACTGTTACTTAGCATGAACAGTATAATGCACAATATTTTTGCCATAACGACTATTCTACATGGTCTCTCTGATTATTAACAAACTCACAAGTCAGTGCTGAGTATTAAGTAAGCCTCCCCTGACCACTTGAATTCAAAGGCAATATCAATATGTAGTCATTAATACTCTGTCAATATCTTGGTGATTACTGATATGCAGATTAAGAATAATGGGCAATGGCTATGTTGGATAGATGGGCATATGGCTGCAGGCTTTGGAGACATTGAGTTTGTGTGGCATTTAAAATGAGAGCAGAAGTTTTCCATGTTATGAGCTCTCTCATAACAAATTAGAATCAAGAATTTGGCCTTGCCATATTCATATTTCATGATAATGGATAAGGCTAAGGATTAACTATCAGAGAGTAGGCTGTGGGTACTACAGATGAGGTATCCAGGATCCATTGTGGGAATTCCACAATTCGTCTTACTCTAAAAAAGCACACCAAAAACATCAGGAAAGCTTTCAAATGCATGGAAAAAATCAGCAAAAAAAAATTCAAAAACTGTTTTAGTACAATCAGCCAACTAATCATTGAGCTCTAGGTAAAAGCATGACCCTAAAACGAGAAGCATAAAGGAAGAACTATATAATATGTCATCACTTGCTGTCAGTTGCTACTCTAGGACCTGACCTCTCAATCCACTTTCCAGTTCATAAGCATGGACAGGACTTGCACTATTGGACAAATTGATATTAAGATGTGCACATACTATACTTGCATGTAAACCATAGTAATCAGGAAATGGCTGCGCTACAGGCAAGCAATAGTTTTTCAACCACCTAAGAAATGGAGAAGAGGTGAATCTGAATTATACACTTTGTAGTAAATACATAGATATATGAATGCATGTACAGATAGATAGATGTCCTTGCATACATAAATGCCCACAAATATTGTGAACACCATATTAGCACATGTCAAAGTTTACAACCACTATTATTACATTAATTTATCAAGCAAAGAAGTGAATCACACAACCTACCCTGCTACGACTACACGTTAGTAAAGGTAAAAAATGAAGATATGAATCAATGGTTGTCAACCATGAGCATGTAAATTGTAAAACTAGAAACAGAGGGATAGCTCAATAGCAAATACCTTCAAAACATAAAACTGAAACAGTAGTAGCACTAGGCAGAATATACCTACAGACGGTAAATTATCCCTAAGAAATTTTGAAATTAAATGTAACCATTAACAAGGTAATAGACCAACTATTTGAGCAAATCCCAAGTGTCATGCTGGTGATTCTAGCGATGCCATATACTAAATTGCTGCCAAGTTTATACACAGCAAAAATGTTGGATTCAAAGGTAATTATTAACATCCAGGTAATAGGGCATCTGCTCGAGCAAATCCAAATAAGTGATGGTATAGGCCCTACCCATAACGAGTAATCATTTTCAAATTATGGATAAGGAACTTACAATTTAGATCATATTTACATGATGAATCCAGTCTATGCTTTTGTGAAGGAAAAAAACCCCTCAGACAGCTTACATCACGCTTTATAGATTCTCCTAAATATTTCGTAAAGCCCTAGGTGATCCACATTGGAAGCATGTATACCACTTCTCAATACCAGATGAATTATACTGGGACTGAGCCTGTAATCTACAGTTATGAGCACATCAGGCCCGGGTCGATACACAAAGAACGTGGGGCATAATGTCACGAACTGAAGCATAGGCCTTTGAGATCCATGTGTTTTTAAACATTTGAGTCAAATGCATCTGAGTTCTGTCCAGAAAACTTCACAATTTAGCATTCATTCATTTCTTTATGTAGTTTATTCAAGCTACTCTAGATCGCAACAGGCAATGGCTCAGCTCAAGCCACAGCTTGAACAGCTTGGCCCGGATTGGTTCGCTTCAGCTCAGCTCAACCCCCTTCATATTTGGCTCAGGTCAGCTCAATTAGGGCAACTTCATATTTGGCTCAGTTCAGTTTGGTTTTGCTTTAAGCAGCTTGGAATATTTTAAGCTATGGCTTATTGGCTTGAGCGGCTTATATGGTAGGGTCTAGACTACAGTAGAACTCTAAAATCCTAGGCTACTTCATAAATGATGGAGGATTGTGCGTCATTGAGGTTACTCCAGAAAGGGTACTCCAGACTGATAGGCTTTTAAAATGGTACAGACAGTTAGCTACATCCAAATCCGAGGTTCCAAATAACTTTCTTCACTGCTACTTGGTCAAAATTCACTCTCTCTATTTGTGAATATCCTCTTGCTTTCACGAGACGAGCAGTATATAGATCAGGACTCCAGTAAAGTTCCATACAATAAAACAAGGGAGCAAATTGACATATACAGTAGCCATTAGCCATGCATGTATTTAAATCAAGCTCACCGTCTCAATCTTGTCACTTGCATTTTTCCTTTTCCTGGTATTTGAATAATCTGCTGCTTGTGACGCAGAATCATAGCCCTCTTTCTCAGAGTCTCTGCTTCTTTTTGAGTCAGACCGATGTTTATCAGGATACGACCTCCTTTCTGCTGTTTTTGGATCATCAGACGCCCTGCCATGTCCCGAATCTCTATCTCTGCTATCTGAATGATGGAACCCTTCTTTATCAGAAACAGATCTAGATCGACCTTCATGTCCTCGAAATTTCTCCTTTCCATGCTCATCTGAATCTTTTCTTTTATCCTTTACGTGACCTCTTGGCTCAGCCGACTTTCTGCTGTCACTGGCATTATTCTCATCTTTTCCACGCCATGACTTATCTTCATCATGCCGATTGTTGCTTCTAGCAACTTCTGTAAGTCTTTCTTCATCCTTTGACGATTTTCCATGCTGCTCATGATACCCTCCATTTGGTTTTCGTGATTCTCTCTCTTTTGATTGGTCATCATATGTCTTGGATTTGTGAGAATCTTGGGGCCTCTCCCTTCTGAGGGAGGATTCCTCCTTCCTCCGTGCATGTTGATCTGTATCCCGATCGTACCTTTCAGACGCATGCTTCTCTTTTTCTTTCTTATCATGCCCTCCAGATTCCTCTGGCCAATCCTTTCTTCTATATTCATCCTCTTTCTTCTTTCTCTCTACACTACGCCGATTTGAAGTCTCCATTTCTCTTCCTCTGTGCTGATAAGCTTTATCAAGCCTGTCCTGTCTATCTTCAATATCCTTTTTCCTGGATTCTGGCCTCTCTCTTTTATCTTCTTCCTCTCTCTTCTTTGTTTCTGGACGGTTACCTCTATCTTTATGATATGCTGCCTCCTTATCTTCCTCATCTTTCCTCCTTGACTTTGATTGAACTCCTCTTCCCTTATGATATGCAGCATCTCTTTCTTCCTCTTCCTTCCTCCTAGATTCAGGTCGGCTTCCTGGCTTCTCCTTGTAATGTGATGGTAGTTCTTTGTCTGGATAACCTCGCCTCCCTGTTGCAGTTTCGATTCCCTTGCTTTTAGCATATACATCTTCTTCTCTTTCTTTCCAATGCCTTGGTCCTTCCTTCGAGGTCTCTTTCCCAACAGTGCTTGGCTTTTGTCTCTTCCTCATCTCATGCACACTATCAGCTTCAACGTGAATTTCAGTTTCATTGTCATGCCTGTGAACAGAAATCGCTTCTTTCTTACGATATGAATCAAATGCCTCTACTGACCCTCTGCGTTGATCTCCTCTGTTGGTATCAGAATAGCTAGGATGCTTCTTACGATACTGTGAACCATCATCACGCCCGCTGCGTACTGATTCACCACTGTCCCTCTGCTCCTTCTGGGACACTACAACTCTCGATGTTTTTTGAATTTCATACTCATCCCAAGAAGCTGTATTAGAACCCTCGGGTGATGCCAATCTTTGCCTTTTCGATGAGTATGCAGGACTATCGCTTCGAATATCCTTGTTTTCCCCTGCAATGGCAGCTCTGTCAGTAGTTCGCTGGCCTGTCGGTTGGTCAGTCTGTAGTCTTCTGATACTAGTCCCCACATAACTGCCTTCTTGGCTTTCTTTTAGTTCCTCCTTGGAAGCATGGATTTTGACATTATATCCACTATCACTGATGAACTCCTTAGTTTCAGTCTCTTGATGTCTCCCTGATACTGGAAATTTGGGTGTCACATGTGGCCTCGATGTCTCTCTGCAATTCATCCAGCAATAAAGCTTTTCAAAAATGCTTCAAACACAGCAAATTTATAACCACCACGTCACATTGCAAGCAAGTCTTCAAGTTTACAATATGATATCTTACATAGTAGCAAAAACCCGCTAGAATAACATCCAAATACAGGAACGAGCTCCACATATAGAGTTTAATAATCATTCCAAACACACTTTCAGAAGTGAAGTGAGATATGGACATCTTTCATTTATACCGAAATAACATTCAATATTAGTTAGTTTAACCTCAGCAATAAGATGCCCATATAGCACTCATGAGCTGCATATTGGCTAAAACAAGCAGAGAACATTGTAAATCTGAGATGAAAAAATTACCTATGGGTAGCAGATATTGACTCCACTGACACTTTGCCAGATTCAGCTGTGATGGTTTTTCCTATTACAGGTCCTACTTGCATGTTGCCATCGGTCTTTCTGAAACTAGGTCTTACTCGTGCTTCAGCCATTTGAGAGCTTTCAGTCATTGTGGTTTCTTTAGAAGGATGGTGACCCTTGGGAGCTGATTCCTCTTTATGCCAAGTAGGGTGTTGTGGCTTTCCTTTCAAATTGTTCTTAGTATTAATGTCCTCTTCTTCCTCTTCTTCTTCCTCCTCCTCTTCTTCTTCCTGTATTTGATCCTCTTTAACTACAACTCCGGTCATCAGTTCTTTATCTTTTTGTACCGGTGCTTTTTCTTCCAAGTCTTCCTCCTCCAGTGCATCGACCAAAATTATCTAAATTACAATCACAAAATGTTTTTGAACATATTAACTGGGAGTTAACTAGGAGCATGCAAAAACAAATAAACCGCAGTTTATGAAGATTGTATACACTGTCAGAGTCACGTGCACGCTGCTTTCTTAAATCAGAAGATGGCCTGCGGTCCCCAAGCCCACCTTCAACCTCTATAGGCCGACCTAACGGCTGCCAAAACAAAACCAAAAACTTGAGAGACCATCTTCCCAAGTCAATAGGGTTCTACTTAAAAGAAAATAAATGGCACAGATGTATACGATGACTGGGGTATGTCCTCGCCGTCCAATTGTTGAGCCAGTAGCTTCAGTTTCAAGTGATCGATGCTGAATCCTATCACCTGCATCCTGCAATCCAGCAGCTACAGCCAATTCTGGAGGCAAATCTGGATCGTACTCCTGTGAAAATAATGGAGATATGAGAATTTCTGTGAATGAAGCTAAAACAAGGAGACAGTCGCATCATTAACAGGGAAGCCTACCTGCTCAGACCTCCCACTTTCATAAACCCTTATCTTACTCTGCATGGTAGACTCTAGCCGCAATTGAGCCTGTTCCATGATAAACGAAAATAACATTTTAGGATTCTTCTTGCAGCAATAAGCAAGCAAACTAGTTGATCATACGACAGTACCCTAAACCAAAGTTCCCCCTTCCGGTAAGATACATTTGCGATAAAAATTAAACAGCAAAACGAGCATGGGGAACCCCTAGTTTTCTTTCTACAAACACAGGCATATGTACATGCATAAAGAAAGAAACACGTTCACAATCTAGAAGATAATCTATACACATTCATCAATCCTTACAGAGCTAGGAAATGTGTCTAAACTACGAAATCCAGATGACATAAGAGAGGGGAGGAGAGAAAGTTTACCAGTTGCTTGCAATAATCTTTCCATGTAGCCTCATCAAAGCTAAAGTTGAAATAGTCGGTAATATCCGCAGTCGGTTGTCTCCAGGGTTTTTCTTCGAAAGCTTCAAGATCAATATCAAACACTGTCCTGCATAGGTCCACTGTGTAAATACCCTCTTGAAATGATATATAGAAAGGAAGAGGCATCAGTATACAAAACCCCACATCAAGCAAACTCACATGGATGGTGGGAGGGTATATTCGAATCCGGATGGTGCAGGCCAAGATGACATTTGTGATGCACCTTGGGGCCCAAATAATCCTCTGCCAGGTCCTCGCCACTCACCCCGGCCACCGACACTTTTCATACCCATGCCTCTTCCTGGAGCTGAGCCAACAGGTGCCCCTGCACCGTACTGAGGAGCCACACCTGGCCGCACATACTGCATGCACAAGAAAAATAATAAGACAGCGAATCAACTTATAAACAACAGAGCAAAAAAGAAACAGAAAAAAAACATATCCACAGATTACAATCCTAACAAACACAACCCACTAGAACTCGATACCTGACTCCGTCCCCAAAGCATAGCCTATTTTTGAGCATTACGCAAATGACCCGTCACTGATAGAGTTTCATCATGCGATGACATTATGAAAAACCTCAAATATGAAGAATGCAAGTGTATGGCCAACAACCCAAGTCCAACAAAAAAAAAACTCTTGTTTTCTTCAGGTCCTGAATCGAGCGATAATGATAATTACCTTCTACAGCAAATTTTAGGCCGTATCTTTGAGCATTATGAAACTACCCATCATTGATAGAGAGTTTATACTGACACCTACAAGAGGCTCCGAGATGCAAAATGCAGGTGTACGAACAGCAACCCAAGTTGGAACCAAAAAAAGAAAGGAAAGAAACAAAAGTTGCAAGAATGACGGTTACCTTGTAGGGCGAAGTGTAGGCTGTATAGCCATATCCACCTCGAGGGAGGGGCTGGCTTACAGCACTGGCACCAGGCGCAGCAGCATTCTCTTGTTCTTTTTCATCGCTGATCCCAGCCGGCTTCTCTCCGGAAGCTTGCTGGGTCGATGCGTCAGCCGGCATCGCAAGAGCATCTGGCGGCTGCAATAGCTGCGCTTCGGTTTCGTCGACGATGATGAGATCCTCATCTTCATCCTCATCTTCACTACCCCCTTCGAGCTTGCCCGCCTTTGGCTTCTCGCCAGGTGGGGGCTGGTAGTAGGAGTAGTCCGGATTCAACACGATCTGTAGATCATCTTCGCTCTCGTCGGTATCCCAATCCTCTGCTCCTTGGGCAGTGGATCCTGCCTTTCCAGTAGCTTCTAGAGCTGATGATGCCTTCGGAGGGGGCCACACATCAGCTGGGAAATGTCTGGACGTGTCTCTCGCCGAATCTCCAGACAAATCTTCGGCCAAATCCCCCGCCAAATCTTCATTACCCCGTATTGAATCGAATGGCGATGCATTGGCTATGGTCGAAAGCCCCGGTATACTGATTGTATGAGCACCGAATTCGCTTATACCTGGCAATTTCACAGGCACCTCTGCCTGTGCATATGCTGATGCTGCCGTGGGTACAGCTCCATTGGGCAGAGGAACCCTAATTTCGGAAGCTGGGGCCGGATACAGTTCAGGAAACCCTAAATCGCCTTGCGGCTGTATCGCCGCTTGCAGGGTGCTCCTGGTAGCCTGCGTTTTGCTGGCCGAGATATTGCCTGACGACTTGGAACTGTAGCCTAGCAGAAGAAGATCGTCGTCTTCATCAGAATCTCTTCCGCCTGCAGAAACGGCCTCCGGAACCTTAGTAAAAGGCTTATTATCCTTCACTCGATTCTTCTCCCCGAGCTTCTTCCGCACTTTCGCTCCTGCTCCCGCCTCTTCTTCCTCCTGCTCCTCCTCCTCCTCCTCCTCCTCCTCCTCCTCGTCGGAGAAAGTAAACGTTTTCTGAGGGGCGGAAGAGAGCCCCACAATTGCAGAGCCTTGTTGTGGAGTCGGGCCTTGAGCAAAGCCATAGAGATCTCCGAAGTCGTCTTCCTCCATAGCCTTGAGGGGAACAGATCAGCGCGAATCTCCGCCGGGATTGGAGAGGGAAATTAGGCGCACGCGAGAGCGGGGCGTAGCAGAGAAGAATCAGACGCCGGAAGGGCGATGGCGAAGACGGAGGCGTTTGAAAAGGGCTAAAACCAGAGCATACTCCCCCACCATCATCCCCTTCTCTTCTTCTTCTTCTTTCTTCTTCTTCTTCTTCTTCTCTTCTTCTTCTTCTTCTTCTCTTTTCTGTGTAGTAGAAGATGTGTATGTGCATGTATGCATGTGTGCATGTGCATGTATGCATGTATGCATGTATGCTTGTGCATGTGCATGTGCATGGTTGTATGTGATGTGCCCCTGCATATATGCTCATGTGCATGTGCATGGTTGTATGGGATGTGCCCCTGTGTATATGCTCATGCTCATG
>JBBBWG010005058.1:15198-27032 GCA_037176905.1 Azolla pinnata
TGCATGTGCATGGTTGTATGTGATGTGCCCCTGTGTATATGCTCATGTGCATGTGCATGGTTGTATGTGATGTGCCCCTGTGTATATGCTCATGTGCATGTGCATGGTTGTATGTGATGTGCCCATGTGTATATGCTCATGTGCATGTGCATGGTTGTATGTGATGTGCCCCTGTGTATATGCTCATGTGCATGTATGCTTGTGCATGTGCATGTGCATGTATGCATGTGCATGGTTGTATGTGATGTGCCCCCGAGTATATGCTTCATGTGCATGTGCATGGTGGTATGGAATGTGCCCTTGTGTATATGCTCATGTGCATGTGCATGTGCATGGTTGTATGTGATGTGCCCCTGTGTATATGCTCATGTGCATGTGCATGGTTCTATGTGATGTGCCCCTGTGTATATGCTCATGTGCATGTATGCATGTGCATGGTTGTATGTGATGTGCCCCTGGGTATATGCTCACGTGCATGTGCTTGTGCATGTGCATTATGCAGCTCTGCGTGTGTACGTACGTGCGCACGATGTGCGTGCATGTGGAATGTGTCTGTTAGTATGCCCATGTGCATGTGGAATGCATCCGAGTGCATGCGTATGTGCGTCAATATTTATATTTCTCCGCATGTGGATGTGTGTGTGTGTGTGTGTGCATGTGCATGTGCATGTGTCTATGTATGTGTGTCTATGTGTATGTGCATTCGAATGTGGTGTATCTGCATGTGCATGTGCATGTTTGTACGTATGGATCTTCATGTGTATGTGTGTATGTGTATGTATATGTGTCTATGTGTATGTGCATTCGAATGTGGTGTATCTGCATGTGCATGTGCATGTTCGTACATATGGATCTTGATGTGGATGTGGATGCATGTGCAAATCCACGATTATGTATGTGGATGTGGGTGGGCACGTATGCGGATGTGTGTGTGCAGTTCGAGCTTTCATACGTAGTGTGGAATTGTACCTATCTATACATGCGTATGTGGATGTTTCTGTCTGTGGATGTGAATGTGCATAAATACAGATGTATGCACATGTATGTATGTATGTATGTACGTACGTATGTATGTCTGCATGTATGTATGTGGACAAACATGTCTGGGTTACACTTAGTTCTAGGAGATTGGCAAACACTAGAAGGTTTGTTCGTAGACATGTACAACAGACTGTGGTAGATGCATGTAAACGTTGTAATACGTCTGGTTAAAATACAGAGGCTTATTATTGCGTAACTCTGCCAAGTGAGGTTTGTAACATGTTATGTTAGATTGAAATCAATCCGCCGGATAACCCTCTTTCTATCACAAACTGGGAGTTCGATCCGAATGTCTTCTTTCTCGGTTGCCTGAAAATATACTTTCCAAAGTTTCCGGCCTGGGTTCAACACCCACACGATTAAGCATATCGGATAGTTGAATAACTGTATTCACACAGTCCATTTCGATAGGCAATCCTTGTCAATTTTGTAACGGGCATTTTCCATAAGTTTGGTAGTATATAACCTAAGATAATTGGTCTTTATGCGTCTCCTCTCTTGCCTAGTACAATGTGGTAATTTGCTTGTTGCTGTCTTGTAAGAGTGAAGACAAGGGATAATTGCACATGCGACAAACAAATCTATCGATGCATGTGCCTAAGTGAAAGTTTCTATGCGTTCGGAGCAATAGAAACTGTAGCATCAACACAAGTAGGAAAAATCAACATCGTCGATAGAATCGCTATCATTAACATTCGTGTCTAACGTTTGCAAATAATAGAACATTTTTCAACACCGTTTGGCTACCTATACATGATGCATCAGGCATGTAAGCCCAATGAAGGTAGTTTGTTCCATCCGATTTATCCTTGGCAACGAGTGTCCAAAATACATCTTTGCCTTTAGCCATTTTGGATGGAGAAAATGTAGCGTTGAATGAACAGAAGGAAATAAGGTACCTCGTAAATTTGAAGGTGAATTAGGCTGCAATGTTTGATGAAGCAATTCAAGCGAATCGAGCTAATCGAGCTAAGGAAGGTAGAAGCCATGGTTCTAGCTGATTGAGCCGATGAAGCAATTCAAGCTGATCGAGCCGACGAAGTAGTCAAAGCTTGGGTTCTACTGAGCTAAAAGCCATGAATGGTTCAAGCTGTACAAGCTGTTCAAGCCAGGCTTTCATTGGAGGGGGGTTGAGCTAGAAGCCATGGTTGAAGATGATCGAGCTGATGAAGGTAGGTAGAAGGCCATGGTTGGAAGTTGAGCCGATGAGGCAGTTGAAGTTGATCGAGCCGACGAAGCAATTCGAGCTGAATCAGGTAGAAGCCATGGTTCTAGCTGATGAAGCAGATTCAAACGAATCGAGCCGATGAAGCAAATCAAAGTAATCAAGCCGATGAAGCAAATCAAAGTAATCGAGCCGATGAAGCAAATCAAAACTAATCGAGCCGACGAAGCAAATCAATCTAATCGAGCCGATGAAGCAGATCAAATGGATTGAGCCCCGATGAAGCGGTTCAAATCGATCGAGCTGATGAAGCAGTTCCAACTACTGACAGCATATCTGCGAGGGATTAGAGTCGCCCACAAATCCAAATCGCCCACAAATCACCCACAAATCGCCCACAAATCGCCCACAAATCCAAATCGCCCACAAATCGCCCACAAATCCAAATCGCCCACAAGGGCATATGTCATTGTGGGCGATTTCTCCTCCTCCTTCCTAGGTCAAGCTCCACGTACAAACAGGGAGTGAGCAGCAGAGATCGCGTGATCTTCAGAAGAGGAGGAGGAGGAGGATGATGAGAAGGGCAAGGGCAACAGCCATTCAGCTGCTCAGCCTCGAAGCCTCTCTTTCGTCTCTTCCATCCACCAAACAGTTGGGATCGCCCCCTCTGCATGGCCTGCTCCAGCCGCAGCATCCGCCCTCTTCTTCCGTCTCCGCCTCCTCCATCAGACGCTTCTCTGCATCTCCTCCTTCGGGTGCGTTTCCTCATCCCCGCACCCTTCTATCAGTGGCATCTTGATATTGGGAGGACGTGTTTGTTCTTTTCAAGCTTTTTCGAAAATGTATCTTCCGGTATAGGCCGACATTTTGTTCTTTTTTGCAGGTGGAAGCAGCCCATCAAGGGTTATTGCAGTGAAGGGCGATACAGAGTATTTGAGTGCCCTCAGTTTAGCTCAAGGTGAGAGGGAGGAAGAGAGAGTGAGGCAATGTTGATTTTCCCTGTATCAAACTGAAGTAGAAATTGCTTGTTTCAAAAGAAAGAGGAATAAGCTCTTGTGTTTGTGATGTTGAAAGGAAAGATTGAGCAATGGTCGTGAGTCAAATGAAGGATGAAAGTTTAAGCAATTCTCATGCGTCAATTCTCATATTTCCATGAAAATAGAAGTGGTTCTTGTGTGCCAATGAAAGTAGAAGCAGTTTTCGTGCTCAATGAAAGATGAAAGATGCTTGTGTGTCAATGAAAGAAGAAGTGGTACATGTGTGTTGATGCAAGAAGAAGCGATGCTTGTTTGTCAGTGCAAGAATTAGCAATACTTGTGTTTCGATGAAAGTAGAAGCACTTCTTGCGGTTTTCAATTGCGAGCAGGATATGGCTGCACAAAGACATAGTTGGCAATTTGTGCTAGGTGGTACGGGCCTTATGACTTGTCTTAAAATCTAACATGTACTTTTTCACTTTTCTCACAGAAAACCAAGGACTTGCTGTCGTCTACTTCACAGCGAAGTGGTGTGGTCCATGTGAGTTTGCCAGTATTGGAAATAAGTTATGAACCAATATCTGACATGAATAACAGTTGTTTCTTTGTTTATGGCTGAGTTTGCATCTCAAATCAAATGATTCAAGCTGTTGTCTTGAGAAAATATATGGTTTACGGTCTGTATGAGTTATGACTTCAGCTATGAAAGCATGATAGTAGAAAGGGAATTTTAGAATAACGTAACCTGTAATACCAAGATGAGAGAATACACAAATCAAGTCATATACTTCTGACGAGGTTCTTATAGGACTACGTAAATGAATCTTTAGGCCTTTGTTGGATATGCTGTTATCTTCTATCATCCCTTAAGAACCTTGTATATTATCACTCTAAGGCGCGCTGTTAACTTTTCCTTCTGGAGGGGATCTATGTAAGCATACATACACACAGTCATATACATGGCTGTAGAAATTACTATAATCTAGTCCCTAGTTATATGCATGAAACACTTTAATGTGTAATAACTCAAATCAAGAACCTTCTAGGAAGATAGAAAGTTTCTCCTCCTTAGTAGGTTCGGCTCTGCAATAGCCTAGAGTTTCTCCTGTGAATCGTTTCTTCCTCTGTGCTTATATTTCTTGGTTACAGTTTTGACATGAAAATTATTTCTGATTTTGTAGGCAAGATGATATCGCCTATCGTTGATGAACTTAGTACCAAGTATGATAAAGCAACATTCTTGAAGGTGGACATTGATGAGGTCAGTGGTTAGTAAGCTCACTACTTTTCATGATTTTCGTTACTGGATAAGCCCATAGACAAGTAACGTCATTGATAATATCCTATGGATACTAACATGCTTGCAGGAAAAGTTGTCGGAGATAGTATCAGATGAAAGAATTGCATCAGTGGTTAGTCTCTTCTATCTTTTGTACATATGCGCACACACACAAACACGCACACACAAGTTCACATATTTTCTTAGAGACCAAATTTAAACCCTATTTTCTTGATGGGTGTTTCCTTCTTAAGAAGGGATGCTCAGACCTTGGAGCAAAAGGTCTCTGTAAGAATAATATATAAGTATGAGCTGAACCTTCTAGGTGAGGTGGTTTTAACTATAGTACAAAGTTATCACATTCTCTACATATGTATACTGACCATATAGAGAGCAAGTGATGCTCATCTTCCACCAGGCCCTCAATTGTATACCTTGCCTAGCTGTTGTGATAGAGTGTGAAATTCATGTTAGTGATGAGTATGGTTGAATATGATCAATGGTCATCCTGTCATTGTATTCAATCCAACATTTGGTGCTGGTGTTTACAGTGCAATATCCCAACTTGGACATTTTGACATCTTCCCATATCAACCTTAGAGTTTATCATATCAATAATCACATGTTGCATAAAATCATTTGGAAGCTTGGAGAAATCTTCCAGATCCTATATGTTTTAACCATTTTCCCATGTCATCATGCCAACCAGATGACAGTATTCTGCCATTGTGACCTACCTCCAACTCTCCAAGAAATATTTAGTAATCTGTGATTTGAGATTTTCTTTACATTTGCAATACACCTGCGCATTCTTTGTTATGCCAACATCTCTATTAGTCAAGTGGGTGTTTCCAATAGTATAACATGCTAAGCTGTGGTTAGTGAGAGATTTATATAAATGTCCAGACAATTGTAGCTCAATTGATAGTGATGTTTGGTAAGGATAAAAAATTCATGCATTCAACAATTACATACAACAATGGCATCTAAAAAGTGGTTAGAATGAGATTTAAAAATGGATTCATTGCAATGGGTTAGACACTTCACAACTTGGGCATTCACCGTTATGTGAGAAAGGAGTTCAACGATTTGCTACAAATGTCATGTGTAAATATGCCTAATGAAAGAGAGCCTGGAGTGAACTGATACCTTCTGTTTTTGTCTGGCAGCCAACATTCAGATTTTTCCAAGGTGGCAAAGCAATTGGTGATGTGATTGGTGCAAATGCGAATGCTTTGAAAGACAAGCTGGCTGCATTGATCAAGTAATGTCGTTCAATCTGTCTTTTACACAAATGCAGCACATTGGGGTTGGAACAGATGAAACGCCGGATTATTCCAAGGTATGAAATAACGGGATCATTTGAGGATCTATCATTCTCCGGAGCACTCGGTTCTTCGATCTCGATGAACAAATGTCTTGACATTTGTTTCACTCTGTTCTTGATGTAAAACCCATTTCTCGATGATATATGGTGAGAGCACGGAGACAGAAAGGACATAGCTTTTTTTGTTTGATATCACTCATGTTGATCTTTTTGCAATGTCACATTTAATCCAAATGGTAGGAAATGGTGCGGGGGAATTCTTCGGAGTATGCAGTTGGTTCCTGTGTATCGGAATTTGGGAGTCTGAGGATGAGTGCTAAAACTTTATCCTCATGGTCTAAAAGTCAGGGTCTGGAGTATTTGTAGTCCGCTATCCGAAAGCATAAATGATTTTCAATGAGTTGACAAAATGCAGGTTATGTATGATGTCTGACTTACAGAGAGCTGCTTTACATGTGAGATCTAGGTCAGAGACATAATTTGCTGAAATCTTCGCTTTGAGATTGAAGGCTGAGAATGGTTTGCAAGCTGATTTGGATATGCGAGTTCCCAAATACTCGACTAACCAACCCTCGCTATGCTTAGCCTGTTTTTACTCTTAAGGACTTGTTTTAACAAAAGTTATGTATTCTCATTAGCGAAGCAAACATCAGCCTTTTCGAGAAGCCAGAAACAAGCCCCAGAAGTATGGAAGCAGGGAATTCGCGTCGAAGTGCCCTTGGAACGAGATTTGAGAGGAAGCATTCGAATCGGATTGCCTTGGTTAGGTAAGGTAGGTAAGGTAAGGTTTGGCCACAAAATGGTGAGCAGCAGGCCTCGGTCAGCTCAGAAGGTCTGGTCAGGTTTGCTCTCGGTCTGATAATGTCGAGTTTGAAACAAGATAAGGCAAGTTCCCTCGACACCAGCATATCATTCACTCCGAGCTGAATCATTCGGAGCTCAAATGATTGAGCAAAAACTCTTCAAAACCCAGCTCTCGGTACGATAATGTCGAGTTTGAAACAAGGTAAGGCAAGTTCCCTTAGACACCAGCATATCAATCATTCTGAGCTCAAATGATTGAACAAAAACTCTTCAAAACCCAGCTCTCGGGCTCATAATGTCGAGTTTGAAGCAAGATAAGGCAAAGTTCCCTTAGACACCAGCATATCAATTATTCGGAGCTGAAATGATTGAGCAAAAACTCTTCAAAGCCCTGCTCTCGGTATACTAATGTCGACTTTGAAACAAGATAAGGCGAGTTCCCTTAGATACCAGCATATCTATCAGCTGAAATGATTGAGCAGAAAACTCTCGGCTCTCGGTCCGATAATGTCGAGTTTGAAACAAGATAAGGCAAAGTTCCCTTAGACACAAGCATATCAATCATTCATTCGGAGCTGAAACGATTGAGCAAAAACTCTTCAAAACCCAGATCTCGGGACCGGTGATGTCGAGTTTGAAACAAGATAACCAGCATATCAATTATTCATTCATTCGGAGCTGAAATGATTTGAGCAAAAAAAAGACTCTTCAAAACCCAGCCACAAGAAGAAGAAGAAGAAGAAGAAGAAGAGATTAAACCCTTCAAAACCCAGCCACAAGAAGAAGAAGAAGAAGAAGAAGAGAAGAGATTAAACCCTTCAAAACCCTGCCACAAGAAGAAGAAGAGAAGAAGAGATTTTGGAGAAGAAGAAGGAAGAAGAAGAAGAAGAAGAAGAAGAAGAAGAAGGAAGAACAGGAGGAGGAGGCGAAGGAGGAGGAGCGACCCATCATCTGTTTCGACCGGATTCCGCAGATTCTCTGCAAACCCATTTCTGCGCAGACACCAAGAACCATAACCCACATCTCCATTTCTCCGATCTCTGACACAGACGCAGGCCGCCGCTGATGCTTCGACTAAGGTCCTTCCAAGCTTTCGGCTATGGCTTCACCGCCACAATCAACCCCATGGCAACAAGCCTGCCTCGGAAGAAAGCATTCATCTACCCCATCGTCTCTTCTTCTTCTTCTTCTTCTTGTTCAGCACAGGTTTCGGAATCGGAAAATTCTGCATCTTCTTCTTCGTCTTCTTCGCCGCCTCTCCTTCCTCATGGACCTGACATTGATGCGGTGCTGTCTTATCACGAGAGGACGAAGCACTCTCCGCAGAAGTACGCGCAAGGTCCTCAAAACCTCGACTTCTCGACGCAGCCAAGCCCATTCCGACGATATCAGGGGCTCTCGCAGGTTCCTCTACGCCACTATCCGCTCAACATGAGCCCGCCGAATCAAACGCCGTACCCTAAAGCCTTCACCGGATTCCACGACGTTTCCATTCTCTCCAAGATCGCCGTATCCCAGCTTCTCTACGACAGCGTCGCCCTCTCCGGATGGAGAAAAGTGGGGGATACAACCTGGTCTCTGAGGGTGAACCCCAGCAGCGGCAATCTCCACCCGACCGAGGTCTACTTCATCAGCGGCACGATGCTCGGCATCCACGACAAGCCCTTCGTCGCGCACTACTGCCCCAAGGAGCACGCGCTCGAGATCCGCGGCGAAATCCCCTACGATCTTTGGGTGGAGATGAAGAAGGATCTGCCCAACGACGTGGTGTTCCTCGGCTTCTCGTCGATCTACTGGAGGGAGTCGTGGAAGTACGGCGAGAGGGCATTCAGGTATGTGCACCAAGACATAGGGCATATACTAGGCTCGGTTTCGATGGCTGGATGTGGCCTAGGATGGGATGCTATACTGGTAGATGGATGGGGTAATGATGATCTGGACCACTTGTTAGGCTTGCACAATGAAAGGAAGCCGAATCCGGCTGTTGGGTCCTCGCCCAAAGGCTGTTATCCGGAGCTCGAGCAGGAGCATTCGGTTTGCTTAGTTGCTTGCTTCCCTGGGAAGAGGAAAGTGAATTGGGGCTTCCGAAGCACGACTGAGCCCATCGGGGAGGTCACCGGCGCACTTGTCCCTTCCCAAGTCGTGGCTAACACCATAGCTTCGAGGATGTCCCAATCTCGATGGGGTGGGAGGCCCACGCAGCTCAGCAGCGAGCATCTATGGTGGGATGCTATCGATCGCGCCATCGCTTCGTCGAAGAAACCCACCCACCCTGTACAAGTGTTTACGAAGCCTTTGCCCTTGCAAACCGGGCTTTCGAGCGTGTACAAGCCATATACGCTCCGGGAAGTCATACTGAAGAGGCGGAGCGCGGTGAAGATGGACCCCGCCCACGTGATATCGAGCGAGGAATTCTATCAGATCATGGCGAAATCGCTGCCTTCGGGCCCTGGATGTGAAGTCCAAGGAGAGACTGCCCAGTGGCCCTTCAGAGTGCTTCCTTGGGATGCAGAGGTTCATATGGCCGTGTTCGTGCATAAGGTCGCCGGCCTTTCTAAAGGTCTGTATTTCCTTGTTCGGAACTCGGCACACGAACAGAAGCTTCGGAAGGCCTTACGCCCCGATTTCGTGTGGGAAAAGCCCGCCAAATGTCCAGAGAGCTTGCCGCTGTATCGGCTCGCAGAAGCCGATTGTGAGACGCTAGCCACACAAGTCTCGTGCCTTCAGGTTTTGTGCTTCTAGTGCTCTTCTTCTCTTCCATGCCCGAGTGATCTTACTTCTCTTTGAAGAGCTCGCGTATGTCCTTATGTGAATATATATTATTTTGTGCTTCTACATGTAATGCAGGATATAGCCGGATCGGGGTGTTTCAGTATAGCAATGATAGGCCGCTTTGATGTGATTAAGGAAAGAGGTGCTTGGATGTATTCTCGCTTGTTTTGGGAGAGCGGAGTCCTTGGGCAGTGCTTATATCTCGAAGCACACGCATTTGGCATCTCTGCCGCTGGAATAGGAGCCTACTTCGATGATCCAGGTAGGTTCATTCAACTAAACGTGTTAAGAAAGTGGTCTCTAATGGGTGCATATGCTTGATATAGAAAGGAAGAGGGGGTTTAGAGAGAAAGAGAGAGAGAGGCTAGAGGGAAGAAATGTAGCGCTCTACTCCTCTGCTTGGGTGTGTGGTGGTTCTTTGGATCGTTTACATGGTGGAGTGCGTGCTATGACGTGAAATAGTGGTTATGGGCCATAGTATCGAGGGTATGAATTGAACCAACTGCATCTAGATGCTCACAAACAGATCAGACTTGGAGAGGAAATGAGATCTACTGGATGTGTGCGTGTGCTCATGCATGCACGTGGGTAAAGTGGGTCTAGACCTAGAGTCCAAGAGTGATGATCACTGAACGAAGGGATTGTGGTGCTTGAGTCTTATTTATTGGATTCTCCTATAACCTAATTGTTTCGCCATCGATTACGATCACATTCGCATGCTTTACTGCCTTACAATTAGGCCTCTGAAAGGCGCAATGTTTGCTTCCAAAGCAGAATGATACAAAAACGAGGTTTATGTATCTAGAGAAAATCACAGGATTTTGGGTGCATGTTCTCTCCTAGATTTATGATCTTTGAGACATTTGAGATCAATTCCAGAAGATTTGGTGGTGCAAAAGGGTGCTTTGGAAATATACAGGGATTCTAATGGCAAGGTTAGGAACATCTGAACTTGACCAATTATATGAGCTAACCATGGTCTGTTTGCAAGTAGCTCATCAAGACGTCTCCAAAGATGAAAATTGAAGGAAAAGATGTGTAAAATTACCGTGCTGACTGCTCATATGCAGTCGATTTCGGACTCTCTAAGAGGGCCAGCTTTGCAATTTTGTGATATTCTGGGTGAAAGAACTAGAAAAGCCTTAGGCAAAAAGCATTATCGACATCATAGTGGGTAACAAAACAATCGTTTTTCCGTTGTTGGACAGAGAGCTAGAACTTATGGAGTATGATGGAATATGAGCCAAATGGAAAATCCCTTGGTTTGGCACCATATTGGATGCTCAAATGTTTCTAGAAGATCCCTTAGTTTCATATACTTCTGAGTGTGGTACGGTGTGTCAAATGGACATAAAATGATCATCTCTTGTTTACACCCAAACTTCACGCGTTCCCATTTCAGCTAATTCTGGTATACATGATGATCACATATGGATGTAGTAGGAGTAGCAAAGAGAATGCCTTTATGATTGGAGGAGAGTGGAGAAATTTTCTGATCATAAGCATGAACCATCTCTCCTTTATAGTAGGAACTCTGATCTATCCTTTATCCCTTTCCAAAATAAAAAAATCTGCAGGGGCCATGTCAAAATTGGCCCTTCTTGAACCCAAGCTTAAGGTTACCAAATACAAGCTTTACCACTATACTTACAACAAGGTAGGCAGTTACGGTTGTCCGACAAGGCAGTTATTGTGGATTTTGTTAAGGGCTTCTTTTGTATACTGTGAAAGGCACATTTCTTCCTTGGTTTTTGTTTCTTGCTCACATGCATTATTAGGCTTCCATCTATACCTTGCTCTGCAAATGTCGGTCTATCTGACGCTGAGTTTTCCTTAAAAGTCTGGGCTTTCAAAGATTTCTTGATCATCATTCTGCTCATTCTCTGAGTCAAATTCTGGGGTTTTCTGTATTGGTTTTTGAACAGTCCATGAAATACTTGGGTTGCAAAGCAAGGAGTTTCAGAGTCTCTATCTTTTTACGGTGGGCGCTTCTGTCGAGGATAAGCGAATAACGAAATTGCCGCCTTATCCAGCTCCGAAGCCAAGAACACCAAGACCAGAGACAAAACCACCATCACCATCACCATCACCATCACCATTATCGACAGCTTCATCATCAGAACAGGCTTAGAGCGAATCACATCCATGCCCTTAACATCGGGGTGTCATCCTTCGAAATGATCCTTTGGTAAATGGATGTTGTTTTGGTCCCGAGGCGAAGGCCACTCAAGTGTTATTACTATTTACTGGATCTGAAACACTGATGCATGCAATGATCAAAAGGCTTATTTCTAAGTTCTCAGGCATGCATCTTTTTGTTGGAGCATCCTTCCCTGCAGCCCGATTCATAGTTTCTTGATGTATAATCTTTGTGTGTGAGCCAACCATGGATTATATTCATCAATTATACTTTATGTGTTTTTCTGTGACGAAATTTGAAAAATTCTGTCCTAAAACTAAAACAGGTTG
>JBBBWG010005069.1:0-28762 GCA_037176905.1 Azolla pinnata
TCTCTCTCTCTCTCTCTCTCTCTCTCTCTCTCTCTCTCTCTCTCTCTCTCTCTCTCTCTCTCTCTCTCTCTCCCCCTACGACCTTTCTGAAAAGATTCGCAATGTTTCCATCACAAGTACAACTACAAGATCGAAAGGGCCACCATGTATGTACCATGCACTCAAGCTACAGGTAACAAAAAAAAAAGGAGAGAAGCAGGACGAGATGGCCAAGAGAGACACGAGCGGAGGACGCAGGTCCGAGGAATCTTGCACAAGCAGGGTGAAAAAAGGGAGAGGACTTACCAGCAACAGTTGCACTGTCCCACCCATTGAGGAGGTTCCCAATAGCAGCAGCAAAAGCAACTACCTTTGTAGCCCACATACTGGGGTGTGTGTGTTTGTGGGGGGGGGGGGGGGAGGGGAGCTCTCTGCTCCTCGCCCTGGTCCCCTCTTCTTTGCAGAGAATCAGAGAATCAGCAGCAAGCACACATGCGTGGAGTGGAGAAGCACAGGGCAGAGAGAGATTAGTTCGCCCACAACCCGGTGCTTGAGGAAGGAGGAGGAGGAGGAGGAGGAAGAAGAAGAAGAAGAAGAAAGAAGAAGATGAGCAGAGGAGAAGCTCTGCTGCATCCGCAGGGGGGGAAGGGAAAGGGGGGAGAGAGGAGAAAAAGCAGAGCCGAGGGAGGCTCTCGACATAAATATACAGAAGAGAGAGGAGCAGAAAAGGGCAAAAGCCTGCGAGCAGGAAGGACAACGGGAAAGCAGAGAAGAAGAAGAAGAAGAAGAAGAAGAAGAAGACGAAGAAGAAGAACTGAAGAAGAAGAAGAGAGAACAGAGGAGGCCCGAAACGCAAAACGCAAAACGCAAAACGCAAAACGCAAAACGCAAAACGCAAAAAAGCAAAAAGCAAAAAGCAAAAAGCTCTGTTTTTGCCTGCCTTTCTTCCTTCCTTTCTTTCTTTTCTTCTTTTGCTTCTCAAGCTTCAGCTGCTTCAGCTTCTGCTTCAGCTTCAGCTTCAGCTTCTGCTTTCTTCTGATTCTCTGCATATGCTTTGCGAGAATCTCTTCCCGGGTCCGATTTTTGTTGGCTTCCTTTTGTCCATGAACTCTTTTTTCTCTTTTCCCAGACGGATGCATGGATGGAATGCCAGATGGCCCCAGGAGCAGCAGCAGCAGCAAAGGCAGAGAAGCGAAACGCAACAAACAGTCGGAAAGAAAGAGAAGAGGAAAAAAACAATGCTTTTGTCTGTGTCTGAAGTCTCTGTGTCTGAAGTGTTGTGTCCGTGTTTGTGTAGTATTTGTATCGACGCCGCCTCACGCTCTTTCCCGTCTCTCCAAGATATTTCTCTTGTCTGTATATTGTATGTGTCGATATGCATGCATATGCGTATGGCCAACTCTGTCCCTATCCGAGGGTCGATTTCTCTACGTATATGTGAGAGTGTGCTTGCTCAAGGCTTTGCCAGAAAAAGCCTGGGTCTCTCTTCTGAGCCCCACTTTTTGCCCCACTGACTCCTCCCAGAGTAGACCACAGCAGAGCAAATTGCGATTAATTGCATGGAGCAATCCCCCCCCCCGAAAGAACTCTTCCTCTCAACTGTTGCTTTCAAGAACATAAAGACTGGCAAACTGCGATTAACTGCATGGACCGACCCCAGAAACGAACCCTTCCTTCCTCTCAAGTGCTGCTTTCGAGAACAGAAAGACTAGCAAACTGCGATTAACTTCGCTCTGTAGCTAGAACAGAAAGACTACCAAACTGCGACTGACTTCACTCTGTAGCTAGAACAGAAAGACTAGCAAACTGCGATTAACTTCGCTCTGTAGCTAGAACAGAAAGACTAGCAAACTGCGACTGACTTCACTCTGTAGCTAGAACAGAAAGACTAGCAAACTGCGATTAACTTCGCTCTGTAGCTAGAACAAAAAGACTAGCAGCCACGAATAATCAAGCTTTCAAGCAAGCCAAAGCAGTTGAAGGACACCTACATATATGCCTTGCCAACCTCTGGGAGCCAATGGTGTCAAGAAAGAATCTGGTGAAACTGGCAAAACTTTCGCCGGTTTTGCCGACTTATCTGAGTTTCTTGTGGATGTCAGCTAAGAGATTTCTGATACTGGATCCTCTCTTTTGTTGCGATGTTTTCTTACGTATAGAAAGAATATAAATATCTGGTGAACCCCGATGCTGCTTTTGACCTCGCCTCCGACTGCTTTCGACATCGAAACCTTGTGTGGGCTAATACTATGTAACAAAAGCCGAGATTTTTTACTCAAATCTACGAGCGAGCAGCAGATCACACAGGCTTTCCCTTTCGTCGGAGAGCTGCCAAAAGAGAGCAGTTCTTTCGATGAGGGAGGAGAAAAGGTGTTGCTCTGTGCGACTGCGAGCCAGCCAACAAGCGAAACGCCTCGAAGTGTGTTGCTGTGATCCTGATTCTAAATACCAAGAGCAACAGAGTGTCGAGGAGGCTCTCGGAATCAGACATGGCTTCGAGGAAAGTGGCAAGCAGAAAAAGCTTTCGACGCAGACGAAGACAAAAGCGTAACATGGATCCTTGACGCAGATCTATCGATAAAATGCATTTTATGCTATTGCAAGTGTGTTTTTTAAGGCACATCGCTATGCCGTATACACCAGGACCTAATGTAGAGAAATGCCACTTCCAGTTAGTAAGAAGGGACACTGTAGTTTTGACATCTAGTTTGGATAAAACTACAAGAGTCCCTTCTTATTGCCCAACTTTGACATCATTCTGCTTGAGAATGTCTAACTACTAAAACTGTAGACCACAAATTAAGTAAGAAGAAGATTGGAGGGCTTTTAGAATCAAAATGTTGCTAGCTTGCTCTGACTAGTAGTACCTTGGGAAGATACCCATATGCTCCTATTGCAAAAGCTCTCTCTCTATATCTGTGCACCATATCCCCAATTTGGGACCCATTCATTAGCTTTTCCAGATCATGATAGTGTATGCACACCATCCTTCATTTTGTACCTACCTAATCTTGTCACATGCATGCTGTTAGCATGAAAAACTTAGATATGATAAAGGGCTCACAAAAGAAAGCAAAGAGAAACAAACCATTATAGACATGTATACACAAAACAAACAAGAGAACAAAACACTTGAGATACACATGCATGGCACAACATCAGAGCACCGATAATGTGAGAAACAAATTGCTCACCCATTATGATTAGGAGGAATAAAATGAGTGTTGCTGCACGGATGTTTCTCTCGACAAACAAAATAAGCGTAGCAAGTATCAATGATGCAGATTAAGTGATTCATAACTGTTACGGTCTGACCTGCGTTTCAGGGATGGTTAAAGACATCCCAATAGTGTACATAACTGAATAATCGCGATACAAGACATGATACAAGATTACCTTTTGTATGATCATTAGGTTACAAAGATGAAACTCTTCTAAGTATACAACAAAGGATCTCTGTTAACATCTTTATAAAGAAGGTATCGTGTTCTCGTTCGACCAAGTGCACCATACCTGGAAATAGAAAGAGATGAACGTAAGGGACTTAGTAAAGGTCCATGGTTTGTTGTGGTGCAAAAACATGTGGAAAGAATGGTTTGTAGTGAATGGTGTTTGGAAGAATCATTAAGCAAATTGTCATGAATACCCTACAAAAAATAACCTTCAATTCCTTATGGGCTGTTACAATACCCTAAATTTTCTCAAGTTAAGGCCAATGCTTGGGACTAATCAGAATTTAAGAGTATTAGGACAATTTCTGACTAATCCTACACATTGGTATTAACGACGGAAAATAAGCCCAGATAGATTGTGGCTGCCGTATCCAAAACTATAATGTGATCACCGACATTATGCACCCAAATCCATCGGTTGGACCAAAGCCTTCTGTACAGATTTGCTTATGGAAAAACTCATGTTACATACCACTGTGGAACGAATGGCGCCATCCAAATAGCATCACCGGCTTGAACTGGGTACCTATTAAACATTAAAAGACTTCAGAAATTTGAAATATATAGTCCATGATTAAATTTCTCATTCAACAGAACGCCTAAAAGACACTACACACCACAAAGGTCCATAAAATCTGAGAGCAGTGGTAGATAATGACACTGATCAATGTAGTTTGTTGAAGATCATACATTTATAGATACAAAGTGAAGTCATTGTCCTTGGTTTTAGCCAGTTTTGCTGAACATTGTTAAAGTAGGAAGGAGTAATTTCACTATGCTCTGCAATTTTCATATGCCAAAAAGCCCTGTAGAGATGGAAAATCGAAACATCTACATAGGTATTGCCTACAGATTCAAAGGCAAGTACCCAATATGTCCCATCGGGAGAAACGTGCAATGCAAAAGTTGTGGATGGACCAAACCAAATAATTTCCATGACTTACCAATTATCTCCTAGACGGTATATGCCACGACCTTCAAGCATTAAAAGACCATGCTGATTATAATGGACTTCCTGCATAAGAAAGAAAATCAATTCACAATTCATTTCGTTCTTCATTCATCTCTGAAATTACTAGCCTTTAATTATGGAGAGGAAAAAAGTGAAAGAGAGAAAACATAACAGAGAAAACAAAACTTATCTCAGCATTTCCCAAGAGCATTCAACACACAAAAAATGGAAGCGAAACAAAAGGCGGTTTAAATTCTGGTCTCCAAGTATCAATACTGAGGTGTATAGCTTCCTCTACAAAGATCAAGTATTTTAGGTCTAGATATTAGGGCCAAATAGTCAATATCTAGAGATGGCAGTCTAGGGATAGATAACCGTTTTCTAAGATCAATCGATACAATTGATGCATGTTAAAGCCCTTCAACTGTCACCAATCAAAGCATGTTGAAATTTGGGAAACAATCGCCTAGATCAACTGCAGTGTTATCACTATCTATATTCAGAGGATTTGAATTTTAGACACCATTAAGAACATCTGCAAAAAACACTTATGACCGTGATTTAGAAACAAAAATAAAATCAAGAAGAAAAGGGATCTCCTTTTATTGGGAATGAGCAACAATATATTATGCAGCTGATACTTACCTTCACGTTTAGATATTCACCAGGCTGAAAATCCATGACCTGTAGATACAAATATGAATAATAAATATGATATCTTCCTGCAGGAAAATTGTTTGAATGTAAAGCATGCTATGTGCTATACAAGAAGCGTGTACAAACTTAGTATTATGCGTATTCAGAAGCATAATATATGAGGCTGGATAGAAATATATAATCGGTGAGAGGAACTAGGAAGTAATCAAAGGCCTAATATATAAGAGAATGATTGATAGGTAGATAAGGAAGTGAAGTTATAAGCAAGAGGTGGGATACACAGTAACTCGAAGAAATTTACACAAACCCCACACAAGGGAAACCTACACTGACATAATACTCAACCAAGAAAGTCTTCCCCTGACATCCTAGGAGAGCCCGTACTTGTATGTATATGGGTCACCCCTAGTACCCTGCCACATGCATTCATGCAGGGTGTTTATAAACATCATTCTAATATCTTCACAAACTTGCCTCCATAGACGTTTGGCATAGATACTCCACTGCCTAAGTTCCTCATATGGGGAGTCACACGCAACAACACTTTAGCACTCCTCACCCCAAAACACAGTTTTGATGAATAAACAAAGTTTCATATATCTCAAATATGTTTGCAGTATGCTACTCTTTAAATGAATAAGTGACGTTTCATGTATCTGCAATAAAAAGATTCGGCCATCACGCCATTACATACTAATAGTTCCCTCCTAATCTCAAATATATTGCATTATATTGTTCAAAACAGTGCAAATTATTGAGAGATAGTCATTAACATATTTTACATAGACTGTATACAAAACGTCGATGACTACAATAAACATACATGAATATTGAAATCATACTCCGCACTTGTAGGGAGGAGCTTGCGAAGTACGAAAACCTGAATAAATATCAAAACTCTAGTTATGAAGCAGAAACGACTTTGTGGGATGAACATGAATAACAAAGTTGAATCACCTCTCCAGGAGTTTCCAAGATTGGCTGGGTTGCAGTTGATCCAACGATGAACTTAGGTGTTATATCTGTAATTTTTTCATATCTCATATCGAGAAAAGTGAAAATCAAGAGTGCCTTAGTTGCAATGCAGTAACAATTATTCAAACTTTTCTTTGCAAAATTGTGATTCAGTGCTTGCTAGATAAAATATTACAGAACCCAAGAAAGGCCCATGGCATAATCAACAATTCCAATACTATAACCACTGTGATTGGACCAATAAAATGGCGCAACTGCAGGCCACATGGTATAGATACAACTATCCAGAAAATTATTTTAACCAGAAAATAACTAAATCTTTTTCCCAAACATGCTAGATTTCAACAATTTACATACTTAGATGTTTGAAAAGCAGTAGGATTCAAAGTTACTCTTCAAGGATTTGAATGTGAACCTTCTTTCAAAGACTACGAGAGTTGCCGGAGAGTCACTTTGTAAGGAGTGTGAGAAATTCGGAGGCATATAACTGAAGGAATCAGCCTACAAATACGAAGTTTAAACAATATAAATGCCTTTACAAACATTCAAATTCATTCTATACGTGTACACAGCACCCAAAGTCCCTTAGAAGAATATATAGAAGTATACAGACTTACTGAGAGGTTCCAGGAGCCTTCAGAGAGTGTATATAGAACCAAATCTCCCTTTATAACAAAAACAAACCTGAAACACAATAAGATATATACCCCTTTGTTTGAGATGAACTAACAACTGTTGAGAAATATTGGTACTATATGCACGTCCACGATGTGCTTCTCAACTCAACTCCAATTAAGAAGATGTAATGGAAGGACAGATACAGACAAAATGTCACTGAGCTTCTCGAACATCATTTTTTAATACCTTTCTACATCAACTCCAGGTGGGCCAGACATTGAATTTCCTGATTGAGCAGAACAAGCCATTAGTATTAAAAACCAGAAGAAATTTCAATCGTTGCACCATATTAACTTCTAGGTTTAGCTTCAAAACGGTAAATAAAATACACTTGCCTTCCATCTTTGCAAGATACATTAAGAAATGGGATCCTGTTGCTGGAGATATGAAGTGTGCTGCAGTAGTTCCCACCCTGTAGGAAACATGAAGAAGATCTATATCAGGAAGGTATGTAATCTTGTTGTACTTTGGACGATAAGATCACAATCTATGGAGCATATAGAAAATGGTATTAAAACCAGGATTGCAAGGAAGCAAAGACTTGGCTCTCTGGGGTGATAAGAGCATGATCTCTCTTATAAAAGCTCCTCGTAAAACCAGGCAAATCTGCACATTGGCAATAATAAGCAGACAATGTGTGAGAAGGATGGACTCTACATAACATGTTTTAATTGGTAATTATGCCCCTTCTGGGGCAAAATGCTGATTTCTGCTTTAGCACATCTAGAAACCATTGTTATAAATTTTCCATCACATTCGAATCAAATCATGACATCCAGATACATTTACTTCTTTATGAATAGCACAATGCATAAACATTCTCCTTACCCAGGAGAGCAAGTCTACCTAGAAAAGAACTCCATGACTGTTTATTCTTTGCTTTCACACTCTTAAAATTCAGATCATTTATAAGGAATTGGAAGCTTGTGTGCCTGTGTATGTAAACGAGAGAGAGAAAGAGAGAAAAGAACCTACCTTGCAAATGATGAGGAGATAATGTCGGATCAACAACTTTAGGGTAAAACTTGTATTTTTCACCACCGCCATCATGATCAGCAGGAGTAGAAGAAACTGAGAGTCCCTCTTCATTACCATCAAACTCTCGACATTCCTTCCAAAACCCGTCTGCATACTGAATTCCTGTGACTGGCAAAACATAGAAGAGGACGAAATTACCAGGATCAAAGGAAATAGAAGTTCAGCAATTCATTCAGCTACGGGTAACAAAGGAGTGGTACACACAAGCATACACCCCTCATACGGATATGCATATAAGTTGTCTGAAGGAGGTGTGGTACCTAACGTGGAACAAGCTAGGATTATGCACGGGAGAAGGTGAAGAAGAAGAAGCGGAAGCAGGGAATTGGACATAGCTTTGTCTGCCTCCTACAACGCCAGAACCATGCAGATATGTGCCATGTGTTAAGACACAGATACAAGAGTGTGATGATGGGCGATTAACAACAGATTCGAACCCACAACTAATTCTTCCTCCCAACTTGCTCGCAACTATGACAAGTCTCATGCATCTGCATTTTGATCCAAGTGTTCTTGGTATCAATCAATCAATCAATCGTGTATACTTGATGCTCATGACATCGATCATGCATCATGTCAGCTCAGTGTTCTTGATGGTTTGGTTCGAGGGTATTTGAGATCAACACGAAGAGAACCGTTTGTTTCATGGTGATTACACAACATATCACAATTGTTTTAAACAGATATGGCCTAGGATTGAAAAACCATCACAACTTCAACAACATGATCCATCATACCATCGATTGAGGCAATATTACAATGAACTGTTTCAAGCTAAGCATTGGTTAACTTCCTAGCACTTTAGAATCGATACCAATGCAACAATAGATTTTGTGATGCTCACTGTAAAGAAAGTTGAACCACAATATGAGAAGTTGACTCAGCTTAAACAATATGCCTATGAAAAAACTGAGATGGCTTGATCATAGACTCACTGACTAGCAATTTGCCATTCCTACTGTTTGTATGTACAGTGATGAAAACCAAATACACTCCCAGACATCTGATGTTAATACAACACCACAATATAAACAAGTCTTATTCTGTAACATAAGACAACCATAAAATCTTCAGTATGCATATCCATGAAAATATTATCCATTTCAATTCTACACGAATCTTGGAAAAATCACCGTTTGTGTACATGCCCAAAAGCTTCGATTTCCATATACCTAAATTGTATCTATCCTCGACCGAACCATCCTCTCTGAGGTTGACCCGAGTCCCTGCTGCCATTCATGAGCTTATCTAGGACTACGTTTAGCTCGACTGGCTGGCCGTTCTCAGTCAATTGCCGTACCACACCCCGAGCTTGTTCTCGGGAGAACCCCATGGCAGCAACCTTCTCCATTATCTCATCAACAGGGGAGCGGTTTGAGGCTGAAGAAACCGAGTGAACAATTGGCTGGGCAGTCGGCAAACGAGGATAACCACCACTCGGAGCTGATGGAACTGGCTGCCCTGCCCTGTATGGTGGAGTACCATACCCTCCACTCGAGGCCTCGTATATCGATGATACTTGCTGCTGGGGCGCCACTTGTTGAGGGGCCACTTGTACATACGCAGGAGGAGGCACATTCACTCCCTGAGGAGGCCCAACTCGCCCATCATACATGGGCTGAGATACATTTGGAAGTACATGTTGTTGAGGTGGATGATAGGCTCCTGCCGGATATTGCGGAAGCTCTGGTATATAACTACTACCAGCACCTATGGCCGATGATGGTGGAACCGGACGCGGCTGCTGCATATGACCATATGCTGATGGTACTTCACCAGAAGGATTGTAGGAGCCTTGTGGTTGTGGTTGTGGTTGTAGTTGTGGTGGCGCTTGTTGATAATGAAATGGTGGGGCAGGTGGAGGTTGTTGATAAGGTTGGGGAGGCTTTTGAGGAGCAGAATAAGGCTGCTGTACAGCTGGTTTGGGCTCATTCACACTTGGGGGTGGGGCATTTTGAGGGATGAAACTTTGTTGTTGTGGTGGTGGTGGTGGAGGTGGTAGTGGTTGTTGAGGTGGAACATTTTGAGCTGAAAAGCTCTGTTGTTGTTGTTGTTGAGGAGGAGGAGGAAGAGATGGCTGTGGTGGGGGTTGATGTTGGTATGGTGTTGGTGCTTGAGGTGGATATCTATGTTGAGCTGGCTCTGAAGATGTAACATGAGTATGAACCTCCTCTTTATTCTGCTGCCAGCTATCAGGCCCTTGTGCATGTCCAGTTCCACTTGTTATCTTGTCTTGGGTATGCTGTAATTGAAGCTGGGACTTGGTTTGATCCAAGACCTGTTGCCTCTCTTGTACAATCTGTAATCTTGCATGTACCTGTATAACATGAATTTCAATCAACCTGTACTACCTTGCTAACCAACCCTAATGACTTACACACGAGACTTTGGTTATACCTCTCCAAGGAGATGTTCCAGCTTCACGAGCTTGTGATTACTTTCGCTTTGGTTCTCATCCTCTGCAAGTTTAAGCCTGTGAAGAGAGTGTTCTAGGCCTTGCACAGTGCTTTCAAGGTGTGATAGCCGTGCACTTACACCCTCAAGGCTGTACAACAGCTTGTCCGTATGATTCTTCATTGTGACCTCAATTGTGGCAATGATGGATTGATCTGATAAATCCTGATCTTCCTTAGCCTTCACAGGGTCATGGGCACGAGGCTTTTCATTATTGAGTGGTCCCTTGACACACATCATAATCAAATGAGTTAATTGGCTCTACATTCAACGGATCAAACTGAAATATGTAATGGACAGAACAGAGAAATGATTACAAAAGACTAGCACAAGCAAGGACACATGTATACATTCACAATGAAAGTTATACATGTAGGGAGCACGGATATGTTTGATACTTTATGTATCCAAGTTTATTCTTTTCAGTAGCACCAACTCAGTACAAATTCATGCATTTTAGGAAATGGTGGGGATGGGTTCATGTTTGCTGTTTGCTTTTAGATTTTCACTTTCGACAACTGAAGTGCTTCTAAGAAAGCCTTTGCCATCAACATATAGGAGATTAGCAACAAAACATAGGTAAACACAGGATATGTTAGATTCTTTACATATCTGACTCTATTTGCTGCATCCAAATTAGGATCAGTAACTGGCTTAACACAAATGCATACATTTTGGGAATTAATGGGCGTGTGTTCTTATATTTTTTTGCTTTTTGGTTCTCATGAACAAGAGGCACACTGCTTATCAAAAGGCCTTTGTTATCAACCATATGGAGGATCGGAGACATAGAAACATAAATACACCTTTCAAAGACATCTCACAAGGTCAAGAAAATATTACTGCTTGCATGATGATAAGAATTTTAATGATTTACTAGCGACAAACATATTGAAGGGCATAATATCAGAACAGTGTTCACATAAAAGAATCCATCGCGGACTATGGGAGCCTACACATTGCTCTGTCGACATATGATATATTGAATGAAAATTTTTGGTTCTTCATGCATCAAAACTAAAACTTCTAGATGTACCACCAACCCTGCAGGGGCAGCACGAGATTGAATTGAATCATTTTTTCCCATAATCACTTTACAACATGGCCCACTGTGGGCCAAAGTAGAAGGGATAGTCAAAATAAACAGTACAAATTTCGCATGTAACTTAAAACAACTTTCTGGGTTACTAATAAATGCTTTAGGTTTTCAGAAAGAAGCATTATAAAATGGGTTCACAAATCAAACCCTGATGCAAGCATTGAAACTAGCGAACAAAATGGAGGAGATCACTCATTAACACGGACATATTTTCCTGCACATTATGTCATGACAGCTACAATATGTATGTGTACGTAATGTTTACAAGTGTGCATATACAAATATGAATGGGTATCTACATGTATTTCATATGCATATGTCAGTGTATCGACAAGTCGGTACATATGTAAGTGCAGCATCAAGAAGTCTGTGTATGCATATGAAATCTCAGAACAGGGTGCAAAACCGTGAATTTGCACAAAAGTCTCACAAAAGCATACAAAATCAAAGATCGGGGAGGAGAACTACCAGGGTATGATGATGGGAATTGCTGCTGGAAGAAGCAAGGGAGGTTCCCTTGAGGAGGTGGATCGGGTCCTCTGTTCCGTGAGCATTCTCTGCCGGCTTGGGGACGCGGGTCAACTGGAAATCATAGCTGGGAGAGATGGATTCCAAGGCGGAAGAAGAATCCAGCGGCGGGGCGGCGTTTGTTGGCGGGGAGGCAGGGGCAGAAGAGCGCGGGTGGAGCAATTCGTAGAAGGGCTCGTTCTGTGAACCTTCCATGGCCGATCGATCGATCAAACAGGGGAGAAGATCTGATCGATTTCGGGCTTGCTACCTCCTTTTATTTCGTTGGTGGGCGATCGGAGCAGATTTGAAGAACGCAGAAGAAGAACGCACGCAGAAGAAAGAACGCAAGAAGAAGAAGAAGAAGAAGAAGAAGAAGAAGAAGAAGGCTAATGTCCGTTTCACACTTGGGGGATGGCCAATAGAGAGGCATGACATGTCCTGATGTCCTGTCTTCCTTGAACAATGAAGATCAATTGATTCGATCCTTTTAACCATTTGTTGTGTCGAATCGAGCGAAGATCGATCGATCGATCCAACGATTTGTGGTGTTGAATCAGGCGAAGATCGATCGATCGATCCAACAGTTTGCTGTGTTGAATTTGAGGGAAGATCGATCGATCCAACGATTTGTTGTGTTGAATCGAGCGAAGATCGATCGATCGACCCAACAACTTGTTGCGCTGAATTGAGCGAAGACCCATCAACTGATCAAACCAAATGGGGTCTGTTTTGAAATGGAATTGTATGAATTGGAGATAGAAATCAATCGATCCAGCGATTTGTTGTGTTGAATTGGGCGAAGATCGATCGATCGATCCAACAGTTTGCTGTGCTGAATTGAGGGAAGATCGATCGACCGATGGATCCAACGATTTGCTATGCTGAATTGAGCGAAGATCGATCGATCGACCCAACCGTTTGTTGTGTTGAATTGAGCAAAGACCGATCAACTGATCGAACCAAATGGGGTCCGTTTCGAAATGGAATTGTATGAATTGGAGATAGAAATCGTACCCCTCGAGTCATCGATGTATCAAGATCAAAATCACGCCCCATGGAAGACGTTGACCATTGGTTCAGAACAGGCTTTCTTACGCTAATGGTGAAGCTTTCCGCAGTCTGATTCTGGTGTCTCATGAAGGCGAACTTGTAGAAATGTAAATTTATAAGCATGAGAAAATTAGAGTCCTTGCCTCAACCTTTCCTCCACTACAAGGAAATTGATAATTTCATATAACCTTTCTTCCATTGTGATAATAAAAAGGACATGTCGGCCAGACTTTGTAAAACAATAATCAACACCTTGAAATAGCTTTGATTTCACCTTTAATATCACCCCTTAGTGTCAAAATTAACTCTGTTCATATTGTCATGAAAATCTTGATAGGAAGAACAATTGAATCTTGAAATACTTTCTTACATCTTGCCTTCTAGATATGCCATAACGCAATAGAACTTAACAACTCCCAAAGTGGTTCCATCTTCTTCCTAACACCCAAAAACATGGCCTGGGCTATAGGCTTCTTTAGCAAAATAGTGTTATAGACCTGAACAACATGTATATCGGAAGAAGCCTCATAATAAAAAACTTCACTGCTCATGGAAAACCAAGTTGCTTGCTTGCCCTCAGTAAATCTAAATAGGGAACCTGTAATACAACAAAAGACATAAAATGCAAAACCATATCAACTGAATCATTTCACAATCCCACAAACAATGTCTTTGTGTCTCTTTCAAACCACAAAAGCAACGTAACTAATTATATCTTACAAGTCTAACCCAAGAATCGATTGCCATTATAATATAAGCTAGCAACCATTAAAACAAAGTTACTTTTCATGCCTGTTGTCTTTCCCATATTGTTGCTTAAAATTGTTTTATAAATTTGTCGGATAATCCATAACACTACCAACATGTAGCTATGGTGGCATGTTTACCATACTTTTGAGAGAGAATGTGATGGCTAATTTTCACAGAACTTAAAAAACTTTTTCTATTATGTTCTTGTTCTTTATATGTCTTAGTTAGAATTAATGTCATCATAAATCCTTAGACGTAATAAATGGCGATGAGATTGAATTTGAGTCTAATGAGACTTCATCTCCTCTTCGAATGTATGAGCTTGCTCTTCATATAGAAACCAATTCCTTATATAAGAGATTGTTTTTATAACATAAATTGATATTTTGATAATTTATTTGTAAGCTTTTCTTTTGCAATTTGAAAGAATGCAAGATACTAAATTAATACCATGAGATTATTTTGCCAAAAACTTTATGTTATTTGAAATGTGTTTAGTAATGTTTTGGTAAAAATATCCATTAATTAATTAAAAAAACAACTAAAGAAAAGCTCCTAGAACATTTGTGAGATAAAAAAAGCCCTTATCCAATGGAAAAACTAGTAAACAACCAAAATATTAAATATCCTAAGCACGACTTTATAACCCAATTCTAAATTTTGTAGGCAAATATACCCTCAAACTATAGGTTTAAGATTGTGATAAACAACAATAGTAGTGATTATAGTTGTTACAGAACACAATTATTTTCATGGTAAATGCAAAATTTACAAAAAGAACAAGTTAGAATAGTTATCAGTTGATTTATTTTATACTTATTTAGTAACTCAACATAACATAGACATAGATCATAAGCTCAACATAAATTAAACACCCAAAAGAGAGGTGTAGGCCTATTACAAATCCAATATCAATACAAAGAATAAGTCTAGTCATGCAAGCCTAATAATAAATAAATCAGTGTATAATTTAATTGTGAAAATTTTCAATTGGTATTGAGAACAATTTGTTTTACTAATAATAATTAGGGCTAAATTTTGATTATACTTGAAAAATCAATAACATATTGCTGAACTTGAAGGTATATGTTAAGATATTAAGCTCAACATATGTACATGCGTAACTATCTAAACAATTAGCTAGTCAAATAACTCCTAATAATTTATACTCGAGAATTAAGTCAATATCCACCTATATTTATGTGACAATCAACCCATTGAGCCCATTAGCTCCGGCATTCATTTTGTATGTACCTTGTTGCTATTTATACATTGAGGCCATGTGAGGGAATTGCAGAGGTGGACGACCTTGAAGTCATTAGGCATCAAACGATTAGGGTTATCCATACGATTAGAGCTATCCATTAAAACTATGCATAAAATCAAAAAATTTTAAAAAAAATAATTTTTTTTTCTCAAGAAGGTTAATTTAAAAATTATTTTTTAAAACTTTTGAACTATTTGCACTCTTGACCTTCATATCTCTAGATACTTGCTCAAAATGTAAGGGTTCTCAATAGGACTACACCCGTTTCAATATTTTTTTCTCTTAAGTAATATTTTGTCTTAAGTAATAATTTATTTTATGATCAACCATATACTAGTGGTAGGGCATGAATCTGTCTAGAATAGAATCAATGTTTAATTCTCACTTTAAACTATTTTATTTTAATACTTAGAAACTAATTTTATGTCTCTCCTTTCTTGGTTTTTTTCAAACTCTTGAATAGGAACCAATTTTCTATGAAAAAAAGAGAGGTCATGATGAGGAGAGAACCATTTTTTTCTTGACTACATGTGAAGATAACGAAATAAATCGACTAAAAAAGCCAATTAAGAGGCCATGGTGATGAAAAGCACTATTTACTAATTAGTTCTTATTTAGAGAGGTGAGAGATGAAATTGGTCTCTAAGAATTTGGAAAATAAAATGGTTTAAGATGAAAATTAAACATTAGATCCATGCCTTACCACTAGTACAAGATTGATTACATCAAATAATATTCGAATTAAAAATGTAAACAATGAATAACAAAAAGCAGAAAACAACAGAAAAATATTTAAGAGTGAGAGAAACATATAGATATAATAAAAGGGAAAGGAAAATAATAATACTTAAATTAAACAAAAAATAAAAAAGAAATATTTTTAAATTAAATTTCATAAAAAATAAAATTAATTTTTTAAACTTTTTTATTTTATATATCATTTTAATGGACAACCCTGATCATTTGAGATCTCAACCATCCACCTAAGCGATCCTCTTACATGTTCTCTTTATAGCCATGTGTAGATAACAATGAGAGATAAATATATGTCTTAATATTTGGGCAGAAATGTCATATATTTTGTGTAGAAAAATCACTCTATAAAAGGCTGGGTATATTTATCTTTACCTATTTTTTTCTATCAATTTAACGTTCACTACATATATATGTATAGAACGAATCATACTTCCACAAGCTGCAAACGTAATCGAGAATGATTCGAGCATTTGAAATTTTATAAATCACCAAAAGTATGTTTCAGACTAGAAGAATGATAAACTTAATAAAACATTTAAACTTAATCGAGAATGATTCGAGCATTTGAGATTGATAAATCACCAAAAGTATGTTTCAGATGAGAAGAATGGTAAATTTAATAAAATATTTAAAATTTTAAGAAATATAAACTAATGTTTCTAAAAATAGGAAAAACTTTATGATTATTCTTTTCAAAAAAAAAAGTTAAAAAAAAAACACGGAACATTTGCAAGCGTTTGCAAATTTACATTCATGTTTGCAAAACTAGAAGCTTCCAAATGTTAAGTTCTATGTGTGTACATATATATATATATTGATATTTATTTATTTATATTTATATTTATATATATGTAGACAGCAGCTTGGTGAACCAACCATAGTCCTTTCCCAAAAGACAAATATTCCAAAGAAGCAATCTTAAACACTTGTGTGGGCAGGAACTCTTTCTTAAATTCCCGTAATTTGATGGCCGAGAAATCATAGCATTAAAATTGTGCACTTAAGAGATCCCAAGCTTTGATCTTATAGAAGATGGGCCCAACCTCAAGCACCCTTTCAAGCTTTGGCAAGACTTGTACAAGATTCGATGCACCTCAAGTGCGATGAATTAGAATTAGCTCCAGCCATGCGCCGAGAAGGTTGTTTTACAAGCATGGCACTTAATCCTGATCAACCAGTCGGAGTGAGATTGACCGGTTGATTTAACGCTGGTTACATAAGGTGATTAGAAGAAAGGTGGAGCAACAAGGATCGCAAAAGGAATTACGAAAGCAACCGTATGGATGCTGATTGACTAGTATGATCAGCGCGGTGGTGACGAGGGAGAAGAAAGAAGAAGAGGAAGAAGAAGAAGAAGAAGAAGAAGAGAAACGCAGGTCAGATGTCTGGCCATTGGCTACTCTGGCAATATGATAGAGCGGATATGGAGAGAACATGACACATGGGTGCAGTTATACCGATCAGAACGGGAGGTTGGTCGGAACCGCCAATCCTGGCGCACAACTAGCGAGGGCCGGTGTTCAAGTCAGTTACTAGTGCTATTTGGAGCATTGCAAATACCAATACACACACACACACACACACATATATATATATAAAGCGAGAGAGAAAGAAAGAAAAACATATTAACGTCTTCTAAGACCAAAATTGGAATGCAAACGAAAGTCTGGAGAAAGAAAGAAAGATTATATTAACGTCTGCTTGGGCCAGTATGACCTAAAGCGAGCTGGCGAGACTAATGCCAGGCAGAAGGGGACAAGCGCGGGCAGTTAGACAGTTAGGTTGTCGGTCAGTTATAACACGCAACGATGCAAACTGTGATCTATCATGTGGGGGGTCGATCGCTACACAATAGCTCGATCGAATCGCAGATTCAACGAGATTTAACAGGAACAGGAGAAGACCGGCCAACTGCCCACAATATTCTATCGATTCAATCAATTGATCGAACGATCCAAGCAGAACATCGAGTCCAATGGGTCCCTGGACAAATAAACTGCATGCTGTTAATTCTTCAATTCTTCATTCCTTCTTCTTCTTCTTCTTCTTCATTCTTATTCATTCTTTGAAAAAAAAGCTTCTGTTTTTTGCGTTTTGCGTTTTGCTTTTTTGTTTTGCTTTTCCGCCACCTTTTCTTAATCTTTAAAATAAAAAGCACAGAGCAAACTGCCCACGATTTGACCTGATCGCTTTAGTTAATCTCCGCCCCCAAATTCCTTAATCATCTCCTTAAACCGTGCATGATCCACTCCCCGCCGATTCGCTCACGGCCCTATATATAGCAGAATGATCTATGGATTCCTCAGCATCTTTCGCTCTAATTTCGCCACACCCATTACTTGCAAGTGATCGGAATTCCGCGAATCCTTGATTTGCGATCGGTAAGTTGTATGTGGGCGATCGTTTTGATGCGCCACCAGCCAATCCTTAAGAGCTGCATTAAGGAGCCCGCGAAGATGATCAATCGGAAGATCGCATTTAGCAGCTCAATGTTGCTGCTGTTCTTCCTCATGATTCATGCAAGCTCATGCCTGCTTACTGTAACGTCCGCCTCCGCCGCAGCTTACAACAGGTACATTAATGCTGAATGATTTTCCAGGTACTAGGGTTGATGCCATAATCAATATGTGTAATATAGCTTGCTCGCCCCATTGCTGAGGCTGTTATCTGCGCGACTGAATGAATAATGTCCAATTCTGATCAGCTTATGATCCCGATCACAATTATCGGGATCAGTACAATCATCAAACATGTTAATATAAGCATTCATCAGAGATCGTTAATTATGTGTTAATTACTAGATTAATAAGCACTAATTGCCGGATCTAATTAGGTGATCAGCTTGCAGTAGCCGATCATCACGATGATCTTGATGATTAGCAGCGTGATTACACTATATGCTCATGATACGGATCACAATTATCAGGAATAGAATCGTCAAACATATTATTGATTGCATTCATGAGGCAGCGTTAATTATATAGTAATTACTAGAGTAATAGCATTAGTTTGCTGGATCTAATTAGGTGATCAGCCAATCATCACCCCATGATCATAAATAGCGGCATAATCACAATTATTAAGTAGGACAATCATGAAACATGTTGATATAAGCATTCATCAGGCAGCGTTAATATAGTGATTACTAGATTAATAGCACTGGTCGCTGGAGCTAATTTGCAGTAGCCGATCGTCACGATGATCTTGATAATTAGTGGCATAATCACACGCAGATACGCTCATGATACCGATCTCAATGATCAGGAGCACAATTGTTAAGCATAGCGGTTGCATTCATCAGGCGGCATACCTAATGCGGCAATTACTAGATTAATAAGCACTAGTCACCGGATCTAATTCGGCGCTGTTTGACGCATATCATGATCAGACGATAGAAGATATTGCATGATGACACGATTGGCGATTTTGCATCCTGAGACGATTGGCGATATCGCATCCTGAGACATTAATCAGCGATATCGCATCTCGAGACAATCGGCCGCGATGTCGCAATCGCGAGACGATGGACGATATTTGTCACGGAGCACGGACGTGTCCCTGACAAATTATGTTGCATCATGAGGCGAATATCAACCAACCGATATAATCATCACACCCGCCGGAGATGATAGAATCCGACATCGACGATGCATCGTGAGACGATGATCGGCATCAACCAGTCGGCGTGGATGCATCGTGAGATGATGGATTCGATGTCGATATTGATGCATGGTGCTCAAGCATATGATCGATCGCGATGCACTGTACTTCAGAGTGAGAATCGGATGATCGATGTGATCATCGACGCGTCGTGAGATCTAAGGATTACTGTGCTGATCGTATTGCGTCAATAAAATTATGGCAGCATCGACGGGTGCTGGAGGGGCGACGACGATTGGGCGGCGGACCGAATGAGGTTGGCGGGGTGTGCAATAGGGTTTGGGCGGGGGACAACGGGCGGCGCAGGTGGCCGCTACTACGTGGTGACCGACGATGGCGACGACGCGACGGACCCGGCGCCGGGGACGCTGCGGTACGGGGTGATCCAGGTATTACGGATCTACTAATGATGAGTAGTATTAGAGATAAGAGACTGGATTAACCGCGTCACCAACCAGCCACGTCGAGCGAATTATTAGGGCCGAGTTAAACGAATCTAAATTAGCACCATCTGTGGACTCCCATATTAGCACAGATAGATTGCGTTAGATATTTATACTTCGGAAGCTACCAAGTGTGGATTCGATGATAGAGATCCTAGCCGTCTCACCGAGCGAGTCTTCGCAGCGTCTCATGAATCTGCCGTAATGAAAGAAGGTAGCTAGTTCCTTTTATATAGGTCGAACTTCCAGGGTGCCCTAACCACTTATACATCTGTCCAGTGACCAATATATATGGGCTTGTCTTGGTCTGCGGATAATCGGTTTTCTACGGTCCTTAAATCATTCAAATTAGCCTGTTTAATTAGCTCTTAAGGTTATACCCATAGAATAACCGGTTTCCAACTACCCTTGAACCATTACAATTACAATTAACCTTATAAATTAGTTTCTTAAGGCTATGCCCATAAGATAACCAATTTCTTACCTCAAACCATTAAAATTAGCCTTATAAATTAGTTCTTAAGGCTCTGCCCATAAGATAACCAGCTTCCTAACCACTATATCTGTCCGGTGACCAATACATAGGTTTGTCCCGGTCCTAGGATAATTGGTAATTTCTTACCCTAAAACCATTCAAATTAGCCTTTTTAAAATTAGTTCTTAAGGTTATAATATCCCAAGAATAACCAATTTCCTTACCTTTAAAACTATTCAAATCAGCCTTCTAAATTAGTTCTTAAGGTTACACACATTTCTTACCCTTAAACCATTCAAATTGGCCTTATAAATTAGTTCTTAAGGTTATACACATGGATAACCCGGTTAATTTTGTACTCTTAAACTATTCAAATCAGCCGTATAATAAATAAATCGGCTCTTAATTCGACTACATGCCACGCGTAATGAATCAACATTGACCTCCAGGAGGAGCCGCTGTGGATCTACTTCGCGCGCTCGATGACGATCGTGCTCGAGAACGAGCTGATCGTGACGAGCGACAAGACGATCGACGGGCGCGGCGCCGACGTGCACATCGCGCGGGGGCCGTGCCTCACGATCCAGTTCGTGTCGAACGTGATCGTGCACGGGCTGAGCATCCACGGCTGCACGCCGGCGCCGAGGGGCCGGCTCGTGCGCAGCTCCGTTTCACACGTGGGCTACCGCGAGGGCTCCGACGGCGACGCCATCACCGTCTTCGGCTCCCGCAACGTGTGGATCGACCACAACTCGCTCTCGTCGTGCGCCGATGGCCTCGTCGACGTCATCCACGCGTCCTCCCTCGTCACCATCTCCAACAACTTCTTCTCCAACCACGACAAGGTCATGCTCCTCGGCCACAGCGATGCCTTCCCCGCCGATGCCGCCATGAAGGTCACCGTCGCCTTCAATCACTTCGGCCCCGGCCTCGTCCAACGCCTGCCGAGGTTGGTTAGATCAATCCCTCCGATTCGAATATTTACGGCCTAATTAATCCGCATCATCCATTGATCTATAGAAATCATACTTATCCATAGGTGATGATCTGTAGCAACTAGTAAGATCTAGAGCATTTGTAAGTACTAATCCATAGATCTGTACTGATTATAAATTCTAAACTTATAGCAATCAGTATTAATCCATAGATCTATAGCGATCATACTAATCCATAAATGATGTGTAGCAACTAGTAAGATGTAGAGCAATTAGAAGTACTACTCCATAGCTGATGATGTGTAGCAACTAGTAAGATGTAGAGCAATTATAATTAGTACTACTCCATAGCTGATGATGTGTAGCAACTAGTAAGATGTAGAGCAATTATAATTAGTACTAATCCATAGCTGATGATGTGTAGCAACTAGTAAGATCTAGAGCAATTATAATTAGTACTAATCCATAGATCTGTACTAATTTATAGATTATAAATTTACTGCAGTCAGTATTAATCCATAGATCTATAGCGATCATACTATTCCATAACTGATCTGTAGCAACTCGTAAGATGTAGAGCAATTATAAGTACTAATCCATAGCTGATGATCTGTAGCAACCAGTAAGATCTAGAACAATAGTTATAAGTGCTAATCCATAGATCTGTACTAATTTATAAAATAATAAATTTATAGCAATTAGTATTAATCCATAGATCTATTGCGATCATACTAATCCATAACTGATCTGACTTAGCAACTAGTAAGATGCAGAGCAATTATAAGTACTAATCCAATATAGCCGATGATCTGTAGCAACTAGTAAGATGAGCAATTATAAGTACTAATCCTGCATAGATCTGTACTAATTATAAATTATACACCATTTGATTAGTTTTGTTTTTTCTGGATATTTTTATATTTATAGATTTTTATAACACCGTACCAACAATTTTTTATCATATGATCTTTAATTAGTTAGTATTAAACTGTATCATAGTTTTTTATAATTTTAATTTAATGTCATTCTTATAATTCATAATAATGATCTATAAGTTTAACTAATTTTTATTATTCTACTTATTATTATTCTTATCACATATTTGTATATATTTTTTCAACTTCTAAATCTAATCTAAGAAGATGATTTACCATACACGTTCGTTTGAAATAAATACTCGAATTCAAACGCGTATGGTATGAAATGTATAGCTCATAACTTCAATTTTCCATGGTACATCTAATCCATAGATCTAGATCAACACTTGGTACTAAATCCATAGATGTACAGCAATTAGGATAGATCTATATCTATTCGGACTAGTTATATTATATTAACCCCCATTCGATCTTCAGGAATATCATCAATGATTATTAACGCCCCTCATGAATATGATAAGTCTAACTCGTGATCGCCGATCGTCAATCGTGCAGGTGCCGTTTTGGGTACGTGCACGTGCTCAATAATGATTATACTGATGGATGGGGGATATATGCGATTGGAGGCAGCGCCGCACCCACGATCATCAGCCAAGGGAACCGTTTCCGCGCCTCTGCTGCTGCCGCCTTCAAGGAGGTAATGATATTACATATCATCATCATCATCATCATCATCATCTTGCAGCTGTGATTCTGATTATTCCAAATCATCTGGTAATCTAATTAAGCACTGGTGGTGCAGTGATTCTCAACTAATTAAGCATTATATATTGAAAGGATCATTAATAATGGTTTATATTGATCTGGAAATTAATATATGCTCCGATGTTCTTCGATGGATAATAATCTCGATCATCGGGCACATTGCAGGTGACGAAACGCGAGGATACACCGGATTCGGAGTGGCGCAACTGGAGGTGGCGATCCATCGCTGACACATTCATCGACGGGGCATACTTTGTGCAATCAGGCCCTACCATCGACACCAATGATGCCCGCTACGATGACGATGCCTTGCAGAATTCGGGGAATTTCGCCCCCTATCTAACGGCCTCGGCTGGGCCTCTCTCTTGTTCTGCGGGCGTGGCTTGCTAAGCGTAAATTAGAAGCCAGATGATCATCGGCGTTTTAAGCGGTAATTTGTCGTGGTAATTACGCATATCTATTGGGCTGGAATACTTTGCTAATTCCGCCACCTTCATTTATTACATCGGCCGTGGCACATTCACCATAATTAGTTGAAGCTGTGGTTTGGGATCTCGGCCGCCCTCTACACTCATGTTAATAGCCATCCAATATATGATAATCAATATCTAACTATCCTTGCCATTGTGATTAAAGACTTTGCAAGCAAGATGAATGCTAATTAAGATTGTATTAATTCGGGAGTATTCAACAGATACATTTGCAATATGTACATCAATTGGTATAATTAAACCAAATGAATTGACAATCGACAACTTGTAATGAGGAGCGATATATTGTGGGCTGATTGCTGCATCCCCGCCAGTAATATATCATTGGCCACGCACAAACAATGCATTGTACATTATCATATTCCAGCCTCATGGATCGAAGTGGTAAATTAATCGATCGCTCATTAGCGCCATGGGTGCAATGATCTATGCATTATCATTATCGTATTGCCAAGAGCATTAAAAACTATTGTTATTGACCCCGCTTTTGAAGAAAGCTTTTGCATATAATTACAAGTACTGCTAGATTTGGTTAAATGGTGATCTAATTGCCGAAGCACGATAGCACAATGCCAACAGATTAATCAAAAGCCGGAATCATTGATGCAGCATGATCTATGCCATTTATCGTCTGCCTTTTTAGAAAAACCTGATGACAAAATGTTGAGATCATGAGCTCAAGCCTTCCATTGACATCAAAGTGGTGATGATGATGATGATGATAATGATGATGATGATGTTGATGATAGTGATGGTGATGATGATCCGGCGAATCTGATGTCCGTCACCGGAAGCCGTTGATCTGATTCCGATCGGGCGGCTCTTCTGTGGATCCGACGCTCTCTCCTCTTTCGCCGGGGGATTCTAATAATCTGTGCGCCGTCCGATCTGAGCTCCCGATCGGACGTCGTTGCCCACATCATCGTGACATGGATCCGACGGCGTCCCTTTTTTCCACCCAATGCGTTATTTTATTATTAATTAATTTATTTTCTCTTCCAGAAGCTTCTAGAAGACATGTCGACGTCAGCTCGCCAGTCTTCTTTTATTTTCTTTTCTTTTCTTTTCTTTTATTTTTGTTCCCGTTCTCCACGATCGCCGTCGGTGCCCGCCTCCCCATCGGACGGCGCCCATTTCTCGAGATGTCCTTTTCTTTTCCCGTCTTGCCTTCTTTTTTCTTCGATTTCTGTTTTTATGTTTTCTGATGGAGGAATTAATTACACTCGAACGTTTTTTTCACAGCCGTCGGATTGAGAAGAATTACAATGCCTCCTCTTTCAGCCGTCCGATGGTTTCCCTTAAGAGAGCTAGCTATAGCCATATGAAAATGTATGTAATATTTCACTGACATTCTTCTCTCTCCCCTGGAATCAAGCTTGTCTCTGGTCCTGATTCGGATCTTGATCTTGGTCGCATCGATTATAACTAGTTTGACCGATTCGATGACAGCGAATTAACATTGTGAGAAAGAATCATAATAATCGTCGATGAGGAACCTGCATCTCATTACCCCTGTTTGTATAAATCGGATTGGGGTTCTCTAGTTCTGAGGATGATGATGGTAGTGATGGTGATGGTGGTGGTGTTGGTGATGATGGTGGTAGCGGTGGTGGTGTTCGTGATGATGATGATGGCGGTGAGGATGATGATGATGACGGTGGTGATGACGGTGGTGATGGCGACCATGGCATTGAAGTAAGTATGAGGTCGATGAAATCGAATGCTAGTAGTACTTCCAAGCCCACTGCAAGACAAAAAACAGTTAATACAGTTATAACTAGTCTCTCTTTAATTACCTTAATGTACAATATTATACAAGTTCATAATACATTAGATTGGAATGTTGAGTTTCAATATAATCATGTTGATGTTTCAAGTGTAGTACTGTAGTCAGATTAATGGATCAGGAAATCTAGATTTTAACGAAAGACCCATGTATAGCTCTAGTAGCTAGCTTATAACCGAATGAGTTGTGATCATGTATATGAACAGAATTAGAATTATTAGGTCAACACTCCTTCAAAATCAGGCACGGGATTAGATTCAATGGAATTCTGAATCAACGAATGAATGTCAAGCTGTCAATCAATTAAGGGTAATCTTTAACCAGAAATTACCACAGATCAATGTCAGATAAGATTGGGCCTGCATCATCATCAGCTTCATGTTCATCATGAAGAGCATGATGATCATCATATGGCAGCGGTGGGAAGATGACGCTATCGGCCCAGCTATGATCCTGAGTAAAAGTGGCAGAATCCGGCGTGGGTTGTTCTGCAGTGTAACAGCTTGTTGTAGAACTACAAGCTGCTGGATCTTCTTCTGGCTGCAATATGACAGCTTGATCTTGTTGCTTCATAATGCCTGAATCCAGGCCAGCAGCAACAGCGCCAGGCAATATGTTGTCGAGGAGCTCCACGTCTTTGTCCAGCAGCATCGGCAGATAGAAGTCCAGGTTTGCTGCGCTTGATCCTGATGATAAAACAATATGTTGAAAAGGAAGATGATGAATTGAATCTGTACTGACCTTCATGTCACTGTATATTTATCAAGAGCAAGAATATATACTATGGGTAATATATGAAGCAGCAGCTGGGGCGAACACTCACCGTCGAAGGTTGCCGTAGTTGCAGATTCTGATGATATTGCTGAGGCTGATGATCGCGATGGAGATGATCCTGATGATGATGATGACGATGATGAGCCCTTGCTAATGTCATAAGTATACCAGCAAGGATAGGATTAATGTGAGCAGGGAAGTTAATGTTGGAGGAGTTATACTCACCCGCAAGCACAGCACTAGCATTGATCCAATCCTCTGAGCACTCATGATAGCACATGAGTAGATCATCAGAATGGTGCTGGTTGTTGTGGAAGAGGGCGTCCGCTTGCACTTGCACCATCTCATTGAACTCCTACCACATCAGTATAGATTTTGCATAGAATGCATACATACTGGTAGTAGGCTAGCAACCGCCACACTAGAAAATTGGACCCAACAGATTTCCTTTCATCAAAAAAGATACAGGCTCATATACGTAGTTACAAAGAGGAAGAAGATAGATAGATCCGGTAAATGGGTAGCCTGAAACTTAAAACATTGCCCATGAGAGTTCAAGTCTTTTCTAGAAATATTTATAAGATTTCCGAAAGTTGCTGAATCGAGCACATTGCATTCTCAATCACCGATTATCGGCATTGCCAATATACATAGAGTGAACAGTGATTGCCCTTGCGTTGGTGGCAGCACAGAAATCTTTGCTGTCATGTTGCGGCGGGCATGGACGAAAATTTCTAATTGTTCCCTTGAGATATGCATCTGATCTTTCGAGGCTTGAACAGAGAAACCCAAAGCTCTTCATTTGATGTATAGCCTACATACGACTAGAAATCCATGTCCGTATTATACGCCATCAACTTGTTCTCGTGTACAAAGAGCAGCCTTTCCACGATGCACAATGTTGAGACCGGGTAACTGTCACAGGAAAACACACTAATTACATATGAACAAATTGAGAAAAACGAAACAGTGCTCACAAAATCATTATGCTCAGCATTCAACAAAGGATGGAGAAACTATCCATGTTCCAATAGAAACGATATATTAGCAAAGTTGCAAACCAATCTAACTTTTGATCTGTCAGACATCTTGCTCGACATTTCGTGAATGCAATTCCCAGAGTTTATCCTTGGGTCATCTAAACCTCGGCCAAACTTCTTTCTGGCCTATCACCATACTGAGTCCTCACGAGTTCTACTTCAATGACCTAGAACTTTATATGTCACTCAAAGCAAGACCATAGCAACATGAGCTCACATGAATCATGCCTAGGGTGGTGTTCAACCATGAATTTCACTTTGAATCAAAGACCTCTTCCGATTTGAGAAACAAATCTCTCACTTGACCTCCAGCCACATAGATAGAGGCATGGATGACAGCTTGTGCGAGCCAACTATGTGGAGAGTTTATACTTGCAGCTCTTGAACATAAATTTCTGCATGCATTGTACAGTATCACACATCCAGAAACGACAATAAAACAATACTTTTTTGTTTGGGGTTTAAAACAGATTGATGCTTTCTAAGGATTGAAGTAACCTTTGTTACATTTATTACACTAATATTCCACTAAAACAAAGCCTCAAAATTCATAAGATCGAGAAAACCAAATGCATGAAAGAGACACGGGCCCAAGCATGTGCCATATTCATGATAACTGGAATCAGATTATTGTTGGTTTTGATCCATGGGAAGGATTGACGGGACCATGGCTATTATGCTAACGAAGGCCCAGAACAAACAAAGCCTCACAATTTCATCACCCCCAAGAAAGGCCTGTGCTCTTAAGAAAGAAGCACAAACCGTTCATGAGCAATATATATGAATGATTATCACATGGAAAGTTCAAAATGACATACCAAAATAGCTTACCATCCACGCTCATATGGTAAGAGATTCAAATCACATAATCTAAATATATTAATTATCTCAAATGAACACAACAGTTTACGCAAAAACAATGGTAAAACATTATCCTGCAGAGTGTTAATATCAACCTATCTGAGAGACGATATTATCATGAGTGTTTTGCAAAATCCTTCCAGCATGTGAGACACTTCAAGATTTACAACGGAATTGAAAGAGATTATCGCAGGCATCATACGTTTAAGTGTCTTGCAAAATCATTCCAGATTCTGAGATGCTTGAAGATTTTAAGTGGAATCAGAGTACATCAGCCTCAACGTTTGCATCAAAAGAAAGAAAGATCTTCCATCCAAGCAGTTAGGAGAGGGCATGATCCCTACTGTTTCGCAAAACCATTCCAGGTTTGCTTTAAATGGAGTGATTAGCTTTCGCATCGATAATGCATTGATCTACTCGATCGAAACTTAAAATGAAATCAAACGGAAGGCAGAGAAAGTTTGTGTGTAAAAAATACCTGTTGTTGTTTCTATCGAATCTTTTACGCAAACCAAAAACAAGTTTATGATTGCGAGGGCCGGCCACACAAGGAAAGCCTTGCCATATCCATCTTCTAAACATACAGGGATGGAAGTCGGTGGCACTGTATACGGTCTGTATACGGTCTGTATTCCTCTTTCTCTTTTTGTTTCATTTTTTTTTGTATTTTCTTTCTTTTTCGGAGGAATTAGATGCGTCGGATTGCAATGCCTCTCTTCCCTGCCGTCGGATGACTTCTATTGGGCAAATATATATAGCAAACACACCAGTTGATCATCTTCCCCTGGATCGGATTGTCATCATCTCGTCGATCTGATCAGTATATGGCTCGCAATGTTTGGCGTCGAGCTGAATCGGGGGGTTTGCACAACACGAACAACTACTGGATTATAGTCCTAAAACCGAATATTGTGGTGTTGATCCAAATAAACATTGTCGAACCCCCTGGCTTGTTCTGCCGTCAAACAGCTTCAAATCCAGGCCAGCAACAGCTGTGATAATAATCGCAGCTGGAACTGGAACTGGAACTTGACCTC
>JBBBWG010005080.1:0-28758 GCA_037176905.1 Azolla pinnata
CTCGTACAAAAATTTAGCGGTGGATGACGCCGTGTTGTCACATAACGCTTTCGCCTCCACCCACTTCGTGCAATAATCTGTTGCCACGAGTATATACTTGTTTCCTGTATCGGCCGCTACGGGGTTAAATGGGCTGACAAAGTCGAGATCTCACTTCTGGAAGGGTTCAAGCGGGAGAACGGGCTGATGCGGCATCTGTGCCGACTCCTGAGGTTGTCCCGTCCTCTGGCACAAATTGCACTCCTTCGCGAATAGGTGTGCATCCCGCAACACCGTTGGCCACCACAATCCACTTTGCCAGACCTTCCGGGACGTCACTTCTCCTGCATAATGCCCACCGGCCACTCCACTGTGGCATTCCCGCAGCAGTCCTCTTGCTCCTCCTTCCGTAGCACACATCTCCACACTCTATCCGCGGATTTGTGGTACAAACTGTCGTTCATCAGACTGAAAGCGCGGCTGCGTACCCCCAGTCGTTTCCGCTCCGCTTTCGACAACTCCTCGGGTGGGACGCCGTGGTTGAGAAAGTATATGATGTCGGTCAGCCACCTATCCGGGTCGTCCCTTGGTCCGGTTTGCGGTGTAACCGTCATTACCCCTGCGTCAGGGAAGTCGTCTGCCACCCCCGCCGGCGCTTCTCCCGATTCCAACCGTGAGAGGTAATCGGCCACGACATGTTGAGCACCGGGTCGGTGGACTATATCGAACTTGTACTCCTGTAAGAGCAGAGTCCACCGAGCCAGCTTACCGGTCAGCGATGCCTTTGAGACTAGGTACACCAGAGCCGAATGATGCATGTGAAACGTGACCCGTTTTCCGAGCAAGTAGTGACGAAATTTTCTCATACTGTAAATCATTCCGAATAATTTCGTTCCGCCTCCCGCTCCGTTGTCGAATAATTTTGTTCTGCCTTCGATAGCTGTCGGCTAGCATAGTAGACTGGCCGAAACCAGTTCTTTTCGTACTTCTGCATCAAGACGTTGCCGATCGCGATGTCTGATGCGTCCACAAACACGTGGAACTCCCGGTTCTAGTCCGAGGGTTATACCACCGGAGCACGTGTCAGCAAGAGTTTTAATGTTGCGAAAGCCTTTTCCTCCTCTTCAGTCCACGTAAACGGTTCCCTATGAACCACAGCGTAAAGGGGCGTGGCAAAATCTGCCAAATGACGGATCATCCGACTGTGCCACCGAATCTGCCCGAAGAATCGGCTGAAAGCCTTGGCGTTATGCGGCACCGGAGCTTCCAAAATCGCCTTGACCTTGTCGGGGTCCATCGCAATTCCATCCTTGCTCACGATGTGGCCTAACAGCATGTTGCTGGTGACGGCAAAGGCACATTTCGCCGGATTGAGGCTCAGCCGCGCTTCTCGACACTTTTTGAGGCACAACTCAACGTGCCGCAAGTGCGCCTTACGCGTTTCGAAGACTGCAAAGTCGTCTAGGAACACTTCCATAAATCTAGGGATATACTCCTCGAAAATCTCCATAATAATCCGCTTGAAGGTAGCTGGGGCTGTCCTTAATCCGAACATCATGACGACTGCAACGAAGACGCCCCATTCCGTGACGAATGCGGTCTTTTCCTGATCTTCTTCGGCCATCCGGATTTGATTGTATCCGCTAAATCCATCCAGGAAGTTGTACATTTCGTGCCCATCTACCGTCTCGAGTACCCCATCCGTAAACGGTAAGGGGAACGCATCAGTGATGGCTGTTGCGTTGAGTTTCTGATAATCGACGCAGACCCTTAGCTTGCCGTTTTTCTTCGGCACCACCACGATCGGGCTCAACCACGTCGCCCGTTTGACTGGCCTGATAAAGCCGACCCGAAGGAGCTTGTCAATCTCCTCTTTGACTTTCGCCGCATAATTCGGGTTCAGGCGATATCTCCGTTGCTGCACCGGAATTGTGTCTTTCGCCAAATTTATCTTATGATGATAAAATTCCGGATTTAACCCCTTCATGTCCTCGTATGACCATGCGAACACGTCTTTGTACGTCCGGAGGACATTGGTCAGTTGCTCCTTGAATTCCGTATCGATCTCCTTCGCAATTAAAACGTTGCGCGGTTCCTCTGTCGTTCCCAAATTCAGCTCTTCGAGTTCGGTTGGCCGAACTCATTGGGACACCGCTAACTCCCGTTCCAAAGCTTCCCTAGCCCTGCCCAGTTCTACGACCGCCGCCTCGTCCGAAATTTGATACGGCTCTGCTTCCTTGACGACGTCGATTTCTTAGAGTGGCACCAGGGTCGGATTCTCCTGAAGGAAGGAGTCGGCTTCCTCCTCCGTTAGGCCCTCAAACATATTGACACTCTCCACGTAAACTAGAGCTGTGGCCTTGTCCAGTATACGACCCTTCGTCGTGTGTATCCGGATTTTTCGTCCACCTCGCCAGAATGTCAGCACGTTTTTCGGCCAATCGTGCTTCATTCGGGCAGAGCATAACCACGGCCGCCCTAACAGGATGGGGTAAGCATCCTGGTGTGGCAAGTGAATGATCACGACGGAAATGTAAATGCGTGCCCCTGCACGACCATTTCTAGGTCCGGGATCATGCCGATGGGCCGGACCGAACTCCCATTCGCCATCCGCAGCCAAAATTTGCATGGCTCCCACGTTGTGATTCCCAGCTGCCGACATGTGGCCATACTGATCATGTTGACGCCTGACCTTCCTTCCGTCGATGAGAATTCCTGCGATCCTCTGCCCTCCGACGATGGCATCCATACTCGGGCATTCGCAGTCCATCACGCATTGATTGACTTCTGTCAGTTGTACTTCGGGTGCCGTCGTTGTCGTCCTACCCTCCAAGGTACGTCGAATTCCTTCCCGAAATCATGGCACTAACCGCAACAATTGTTCCAGCGTCATCGTGACCTGTATTCCCGCCAAATCCGAAATGTGAGGCTCCGTTTTGCTGCCAGACGGCCCCACGGGTTCCGAAATTGCATGTTTGCCACTTTCCGTACGTTGGGTCGCCTCGGTCTGAATCTCCAAGTTTTGCTGAGCATTTGCCTCCTCGACCCAGTGTTGCGCCTGCTCGCGGACTCGGTCCTGCTCCGTCCATTGTACGTCTGGCGTAATGAGGTTGACCGTCGGGGCATTACTTGTCGACGCTTCCCCTTGGTTTGACGTTTGGCCTGTAGGAGGGTGTGGGCAATCTCTCGCGAAGTGTCCGAGTTGACAACAGCGGAAGCAAAGTTGGTCCTTCCCTGGTCTTCGTCGATCCCACCGCCTGTTGTTCTGCGGCCGAAACGAACCCGGCTCTTGTCGCCGGTCATCTTCTTCCTATCTGAAGTGACTGTTCTGGAACTCAGGCCAACCTTCGCCGCGGTTGCCGTTGTGGAACCGGTTGTTACTTCTCTGTCCCTGATTCTGGACTGGTATCGGTTCGACGGCTCGAACCGCTGGTGTGTTCCTCCGGGCCAGCAGGTTATATTCCGAGGTCGCCGTTGTGTGCACTCGTGCTTGGCATAAGGCACAACGCTGTATGCATTCTATGTTGGAATGACCGAACTGCAAGCACAACGTGCACTGAACCGCCTGCTGGAAGGCTTTCTCCTCCGCCTTCGGGGAAGGTGCGATTGCGCGAACTTGGGACAATCTGAGTCCCAGCTGCTGGTGATCTAAATTCAGTGCTCTATTCACGATCTCCGTTAGTGGCACCGTGGTAGCGTCCAATAACACGAAGGAGGACCGTAGCGGTTCCCGTAAGGCCTTCAGAAACTGACGTTTCTGAATGTCCTCTGCTGGCGGAGTATCCAGCATGGACTGAACGGCTCGAAATCGTAACAAAAAGTCCGCTCTTGACTCCCCCGCTTGCTGCTGAAGTGAATAATATTCCTTCAGCACTTCCGTCGGGTCGATCTTGACTTGGAAAAGTTCTAGGAACTTGTCCACCAGTTCCTGAAACGTCCCGAACGTGCCGATGTCTTGTTGCGCATACGAGCGCGCAACCTGTCCCTCCAAGGACAGCTGGAACTCCACGATCATTGATTGCTCCCGTTCCGTCTGAGACAATCCTTGCGTCCCATGATTCACGGCCCATATGGACTGGAATTGCTTGACGTGGGCCGCCGCATTCGGGTGGTTGGAGTATTTAGCGTAGCCGTATGGCATGATGTCGTCTGCAATTGTCCGACACTGATTCGTGGTTTTGTTGGGAACCCCCGTTCCCTTCGCAACAGTCGGTGAACCGCCAACTACGACTGTTGCCGAAATTTCGAGTCCGTCCGAAATTTCAATTCCTTGAGCGTCCGGGAGGACCAAGGGTACGAGTCCGTCTGTAACCTCCTCGGTTGAGTGCGACGAGGCCTCCTCAGCCACGCCCTGTCCGGCGCTGTTCGAGGGTGCGAGTCCGTCCGCGATCTCCTTGGTTAGGTACGACGAGGCCTCCTCTGTCGTACGATGTTCGGAACGTGCCGAGCGCAGAAGTCCGTCTCTGAATACTTCAGCTGGGTACGATGAGGCCTCCCCCCGTTCGGAACTAGGGGACAGGCCTAGCCTCCGGGCTAGGTCTTGGTATCGACGCCGGTCTTCCGCTATCCGACTACGATCAGCAGGTGGTACGGATGCAGTCCGTCGTGTCCGTAGCGCACTCTCTGAAACAGTTGATTCTTCGTCCGGAGTAGTCGACTCGTCCTCCGAGTCGCTGCCTAGTCCTGAATACACGGTCCACCGACCGGTAAAAGATCCTTCGTCGCTGTCACTAACGATATACGGCCCCCAGTCCGTAGCCTGTGGTGCGATGCTAGCGTTGCCTTTCTCCGATTCGCGCAGAATGTCTTCCGCTGCCGCTTGGGCTCCGGCCGAAAACGACGGGTCTTGGGAGGTGATGCTTGCGGCCCTCTGCAAGGTGTTCGATCCAACGAACGTAACTCCCGCTCGGCGAATGCTAGAACGTTGTGACGCTTGAGCGATGTCGGTGCGGTCCGCTGCACCGTTGGTCCGGGAAGCTAATGCTCGCACCAACGATCTTGTGATCCTCCGGGAGTCGGATGTCGGTTCGTCCCTAGATGTCATCCATTCGATCTTCTTCGGCTTGAATTCCAATTCAAGTCGTCGTGGTCGCCAAAAGAGTGTTAGTCGTTCAAACGAAAGACTAACACTTGGTCATGGTTGGATACGAATGGAGAAACAATCGTAAGATTATGATTGTCCGTAACTCCGATCAGCACGATTATCCGTCCACTTCGAACACCACGATCCACTACAATTAATACGATTACTCGTAGACTCCGATTCGTCGTAAACTCCGACTCTTGCACAGATAGAACACGAAGACAAGTACAGAAGACACAATTAGGCGCAAAGCTCTTCTATTATAAACAACTCCTGCTTCCAGCTATTTTCGAACCCTATACAAGACAGACCTCCTGGCCTTATATACAACCTTGGCATCCTTTCAGATCACCAAGTCTCTATGTACATCACGTCGGTTCGGATCTTCACGTAACTGTCCGATTTTCCGATTTTCCGATTTTCCGACTATGTCTTATTACCGTAATATTATGAATTTACGACTTTGTCGTAATTTCATAATAATCGGCCAACAGAGGTGAGCGTAAATTGCAGCTTGTTCATAGTGATGTTTGTGGTCCTATGCAAACCCCATCATTTGGAAATTACTTGTACTTTGTTACTTTCATTGATGACTTTTCTAGACATGCATGGGTTTATCCACTAAAGTGACAATCAGATGTGTTTTCATGGTTCAAAAGGTTTTTGGTTATGGCTGAAAATGTATCGGCATGTAAGATGGGAACTCTCCGTTCAGATCGAGGGGGGGAGTATATATGATCTAAGTTTAATGCATTTCTGGCTGAACCTGGGATAAAATACCAATATAGAGTGCCTTATACCCCTCAACAAAATGGTGTAGCTGAGAGGAAAAATAGGTCTCTCATGGAAATGGCAAGATGTATGATAAAGAGTAAGGCATTACCACATAGTTTTTGGCTTGAAGCAATTATGTGTGCTGCTTATGTTCTTAACAGATGTCCCACAAAAGCTTTGCAAACTATCACTCCTTATGAGGCATGGCATGGCCATAAACCATCTGTTGGTCATTTGCGTGTTTTTGGATGTCTAGCTTATGCTTTTATTCCTGAACAACAACGCAAAAAATTGGATGACAAAGCTGTCAAATGTATTTTTGCTGGATATAGTGCTGAAAGTAAAGGTTATCATTTGTATCATCCACAAACAAAATGCATTTTTTTTAGTAGAGATGTTGTTTTTGTGGAAGATGCATGCAATTCAGCCTCTCTTATCATGCACTATGCAATCATTAAGTGATAAACAAAATGTTTATGACACTTTGTTGCTTTTTTTTAGTGGTGGTAATATATTCAGATGTAGCTCAAAATGGAGCAAGCTCATCCCATAACCAAGTTCTACATGATGACATTGATCATTCTATCACTGATGTTGATATACAAGATGCTATTGAAGAAGAACAATTAGACACAAGGGAGTCAAAAACTGTGCCTAAGTAGTTAGAACAAACCTTGCGTGATAGTAAATTGGATGCTCCTTTACCACATTGTACTCGATCTGGTTCACATGTTGCTTCCTATGTATCAGATTGTTATGCAATGGCAGTATCTAATTTATGTGATGAGAGTGAACCTCTTTCATATGTAGAAGCTCAAAATTAAGATCATTGGATGCTTTCTATGTAATCTGAGTATGATTCTATCATAAAAAACAATACTTGGTCTTTATGTGATTTACCTCCTGGAAAAAAGGTCATTGGTACAAAATGGGTGTACAAGCTAAAACGCAAACCTGATGGAACTATTGATCGCTATAAAGCGAGACTTGTTGCTAAAGGTTATGCACAAGAAAAAGGCATTGATTTTGATTAAACATTTGCTCCCACATGTCGTATGACCACTATTCGTAATATTTGTGCACTTGCAGCATATAATGGTTGGAAAGTACATCAATTGGACATTAAAACTGCATTTGTATGTGGTGATTTGCATGAGGAAGTGTATGTACATCAGCCATGTGGTTTTGTGCAAAAAGGACAAGAAAACAACGTATGTAAGCTAAAGAAGGCATTGTATGGTTTGAAGCAAGCATCTCATGCTTGGTATAAAAAGATACATGCTTATTTGTTAGCACATGGTTTTTAGAATAGTCCAACTGAAAGCACTTTGTATGTAAAGAGAACAAACGATGTATTCTTTATCATTGTGGTTTATGTTGATGACATGCTACTGACTGGTCCAAATGAGGCACACATTGCAGAATTTAAGGCTGATTTACATGCTTCCTTTGAAATGTCTAATTTGGGATATTTGCATCATTATTTGGGTATTCAATTCAAACAAGTTGATGATGGAATTGCATTGTGTCAAACAAAGTATATTTACACAATACTTCAACGTTTTGATCTTGAAGAATGTAAACCATTTGTTACTCCTATGAAAACAGGTTTACACTTGAGCTGTTTTTTATCAACAAGTTGTGGGATGCCTAATTTATGTATGTATTACACGGCCGGATATTCAGTTTGCGGTCTCTCAGATGAGTAGATTTATGCATAGCCCATGTCTTAAGAATTGGAAAGCGGTTAAGCGAATCTTTCGCTATTTGAAGGGTACTCGACATCTTGGGTTGTTTTATCCAAAGGGGGGAACCAAACCGCCAAATTTACATGCTCTTTCAGACTTAGATTGGGCAGGTTGCCATGATACTCGTGTGTCCACAACTCGTTTTTGTTTCATGCTTGGTAATTCTTGCATATCTTGGTTGAGCAAGAAACAACCTACATTGGCCACTTCTAGTTGTGAGGCTGAGTATAGGGCAGCTTTTACAACCACAGTTGAGTGTGTTTGGCTCAGACGTCGTATGACTTGTTTGGATGATAGTCAGTCTTCTCCCACTACTATTTTCACTGATAGCCAGAGTGCATTGGCTATTTCTAATAATCCTGTGTTTCATGCTCGTACAAAGCACATAGAGGTGCATTATCATTATGTCAGGAAAAGACAGTCCGCAGGAGAGATTAACTTAGTTTATGTGTCGAGACATGAAAATGTCGCAGACCTTTTCACGTTCACTCCTAGGGGGGATTTGTTGGATTTTATGGTAGTGAATTGTGAACATGAGGTTCACATATTACATTTTATGTTTAGGCCACTTATAGGCCATACTATTTTTTTTCTTAATGTAGTTTTCTCATTTCACTGGTTCACTGCCCTTCTCCTGCAAATCTCGTTTGTGCTGCACAAATTCACGCAAGAAATCCTTCAGTCCATACAAAGGCTTGATTTTTCTTGGTGAGTTGAGTGAGCGGTAATACAACCTGTTAGCCCTTCCAAAGGAAGACTAAGACTTGTCGTGGGGAAATACGAATGGGTACTCTGTTGTTCGATTACGATCCACCATTCAGTAGCTTACGACTATCCGGCTATTCGGAGAACCTCCGATTCTACGTAAGCTCTGGAATTCCAATTACTACGATTACTCCGATTAATCGTAGCTTCCGGTCATTCGTAAACTCTAACTCCGATAGATAGACAGATAAGATGAACACAAGAGGATAAGATGACGCAAAGCTCTTCTACTATTCACAATATCCGGACTTTCTACAATGCAGACCCCATGGTCTTATATCCAGGCTTGGTATCTCTTTGAATCACCAAGTTCCTATGTACATACATCGATTCGGATCTGAGACGCAACTCTCTGTTTTTCCTCATTTCCGCATTTCCGACGGTCTTATTTTCCGTAATATTACGAATTTACGACTTCGTCATAATTTCGTAATATCGGCTAACACAACCTTCCAATAATTCCTGATAAACTTACGGTAGAAGTTGGCAAATCCAAGGAAACACTGGATATCGCAGATGGAACTTGGAGTTTGCCATTCCACTATGGTTTGAACTTTCGCTGGATCCATGAAGATACCTTTGGATTAAATGGTGTAACCCATGAACTCGACTTTTTTGCAATCAAAATTGCACTTCTCTAGTTTGGCATAAAGACCATACTCTCTTAAGAGTTTGAGTACTTTTCGCACATGTATATCATGCTCCCTCTGTGTTCTAGAGTAAATCAACAGATCATGTAAATAAATGATGAGGAAGATATCTAGAAAATCTCGGACAATGTCCTTTGCCATATGTTGAAAGATGGCGGGAGCATTTATAAGCCCAAAAGCCATGACGGTATACTCGAAATGCCCATACCGAGTGCAAAATGCAGTCTTCCACTCATCCCCCAGTCGAATACGGACAAGATTATATGCATCCCGTAGATCAATTTTGGTAAAATGCTTTGCACCACCAATGCGCTCCAAAAGACTAGGAATTAAAGGTAGAGCATACCTATTTGTTATTGTGACTTTATTTAATCCTCGATAATCCACGACCAAACGAAAGGGCATGAAAAAAATAGGAGCACCAGTTGGAGAATTTGAATGTCGAAGAAACCCCCTTGCAAGATTCTCTTCAATGTATGCTCGAAGAACCTCAAGCTCCGTTGGTGACAGATTGTAGATCAGCCCCCATGGTGGCTCTTTTCCTGGTTGGAGATCAATGGAACAATCGTATGGCCCATGTTTTGGAAGTACACCAGCTTTGGCTTTGTCGAAGACATCATCAGCATATTCTTGATATTTTTTGAAATGTACATCTCTGATTGTTGAATGCGGGCATCTAATGGCCGTATTCACACTATCCACAAGTGGACGAGCCATATCTATAATATGCCAGAAAGGCGTGAGCCCTAGCTTGGGGGTATAAATACCAAGCTTGTATGGTCGTCCAAAGTTGGTTGCTCCAACTCCAGAAAATAGACATTCTATTTTGTGCCTATCTCTCTCTTTCCTTCTCTGTCGTGTCTTGGCCACCACCTTGAACCTCTTTAGATCTGAAACCTCCTCCTTCAAATCTGATCTTCCCTCAGCATCAACCCACATCTTGACGTCTCCACCATATTGCTAGAAGCCAGTACTTCGTTCCGCCTGACGGCCTCATACAACATTTGGTATCAGAGCAAGGTTCATCCGCTGCAGGCCGTCATCTACTGCTACTGCCTTCCTGCTGTATTCAGTTCGGCGTGGAAGTCAAGAACGTGTAGTTTGGAGAAGATTTGAGACAGTTACGATCATTCGTAACTTCTGACCGGTGATTGAAGACTTCAGCATACTGAGAGTTTTTTGGCTACATCTTCTGCTGTGCAACACACTATTGTTTTCGTCTCGACGTCAGGGAGAGAATAGAAAAGACGAAACTGGATTTGGAGTAACCCACAGGGAGTTACGACCGTTTTACTGCAGCCTGTAGTAAAACGGTTTCTTGCGGTCTAGTTCGTGCAGTGTACGACTAGATCACGATTTTGACAGTCGTACTCTATTCGATAGTGCTTCGTACACACTTCGGGCAGAGCCAGTGGCTTGTGCTCACTCCGCGTAGAAGTACTTTGGCCGAAATCTGCTTTACCGCGGACTAGGCGCAAAAGTCCGACCCCAAATCGGACTTCGACAGCACGGTTTGTACTCACTTCGGGCAGAGTCCTAGCACTTGTGTCCACTTCGAGTAGAACCGTAGACCATCCCGATAAGTTCGTGTCCAACTCGGTTAGACTACATTCGGGTAGACTGCAGTGCAGTCGTACTCACCCGTAGTCGTAACCACTTCGGGCAAAACTTTCGTCTCCGACAAGTTCGTGTTCAACTCGGCTAGACCGCATTCGGGTTGACTGTAGTGTAGTCGTACTCACCCGCGGTCGTAGTCACTTCGAACAGAAATTCTACGTTCGTGCTCAACTCGGCTAAATCGCATTCGGGTAGAGTGCAGAGCAGTCGTACTCACCCGCGATCGTAACCATTTCGGGTAGAACTACGTACAAGCCTTCCCAACAAATGGCTTCAACATCCGACTCAGCCGAGATGAGCATAAGGAGTTCGACGGGACAAACTTCAACTTCTGGAAAGAAAAGATGCAAGACTACCTCATAGTTCGCGGCTACATCGACTCAATAGAGCACGAGACGGCTCCGGCAACATACAAGTCGGACGTATGGACGAAACTGGATCGGGTAGCTCGCGCGACAATCCGGATGCATCTTTCTGAATCCGTGTATTACACGGTTCAGTCGTGCACGACAGTGAAGGAATTGTTGAAGACGCTGTCGGATACTTACGAAAAGAAGGTGGCCACTACGAAGATTTATCTCATACGGCGCCTTTACAACTTACGGATGAAAGAATCCGATTCGATCACGGCTCACCTGAATGATTACGAAGGAATCATTTCCCAACTGTCAGCACAAGGAATGACGATCGACGACGAGCTGAAAGCTCTACTACTGATGATTAGCCTTCCACCATCCTAGGAAACCTTCGTCACGACGGTCTGCAACACGTCTGCTACGGCCGTGAAATACTCCGAAACTACGAGCTCCATTCTATCTGAAGACGCGCGGAAGAAAAAGTTCGTTCAGAACTCGGCGAATGAAGCCTACATCGTATAGAGTATCGGTGAGTGATTGACAGCAACATCGTGGAAGAAGTTCCTCGCGCGAGCCGAACGCGATGAGAAACCGAAGCAAGTCCAGGGGTTCATTGACGTGCAACTATTGCAAGAAACCCAGACACATTAAGGCCAACTGCCGAGCCTTAAAAGCGAAGAACGGAAAATTTACGCAAAAGGGCAATCATATTGAGGAGGTGAACTTCTGCGGTTCATCTTCTACGATTCTACGACGCACAATCGGAGATACTATGGAGGATGATCCGAACAACCTCACCGTGGAGAGCACGACCGAAACAGAAGTTCTGCTTACGACGGAGGAAGCCACCAGCTGGCTACTCGACTCGGGCGCCTCTTACCACGTAACTCCATTCAGATGGCAATTTCGAAGAGTATACGGCTCAAATTTTCGATCCTGTACGCGTCGGAAATTGGCAACATTATGCGGTCGTCTGCATTGGCACAGTAGAGCTTAACCTTCCGGGTGGCTCTACGATCGTACTCCACGATGTTCGGCACGTCCCGGAGCTATCAAGGTCGTTCATTTCGGTGGGATAACTCGACGAAGCAGGCATCCATGCCGGCTTCTTGTCAGGAGGGTGGAGTCTCCACAAAGGGAACCTCCTACTTGCTCGTGGTCCGAAGATACACTCGTTGTATCCTTTGTATGCCACGCTCAGAGACAGTGACTTATTTGTCATGGATATTCCAGTGTCATCTCTATGGCACGGATGACTCGGCCACTTGAGCCAAGCCGGCATCACGCACCTATCCAAGGCCAATTACATTCCCAAGTTCTCCTTCTCCGACCATCAGTTTTGCGAGCATTGTCGCGGTCTCACATCCGACTAGTACACCGAGAGAATCGAGTCCACTCGATTTGGTCCATTCGGACATATGTGGCCCGATGCCACATCAGTCTCTCGACGGAGCGTCGTACTTCGTCACCTTAATCGACGACGCTACGCGGAAGATATGGGCTTATCCGACTCGGACAAAAGATCGTGTCTTCATGATCTTCAAGGATTGGCTCGCAATGATCGAGAATCAGATGGATCGGAAGCTGAAATGCCTACAATCCGATAACGGGGGGGGGAGTATAAGTCTAATGAATTCGTCCAATTTTGCCGAGAACGCAGCATCAGACGCGAATTTACGGCTCCCTACAGCCCGAAGCAAAATGGAGTCGCAGAACAGATGAATCGGATGATCTAGGAGCGGATCGTTTCTATGCTGCACCATTCTGGACTTACGGACGGCTTTTGGGCCGAGGCGCTACTCACAGCTGTGCACATTATCAACAAGTCGCCGAGTAGGCCTCTTGGATTGAAAATTCCGCAAGAGCTTTGGACAGGACGAAAACCCGATTACGGGAAGCTGCGGATATTCGGATACGAAGCGTACGCACTTGTGCCAAGGGACGAGCGTCGTAAACTCGAGTCACGGTCACGGAAATGCATTTTCCTCAGATATGGACCTGACGGAAGTTTCGGCTATCGCTTATGGGATCTGGAGACTCACCAAGTTGTCGAAGTTCGGACGTGGTCTTTAACGAGTCTGTCATGCACAAGGCTACCGATCGCCCGATCGAACTCCGGAGAGTCATATTTTTGGACGATTCTACTCCTTTGGACGGCCCAACACAAGACACGAGGTCGGCTTCATGGTCAGCCAACCCTCTTAGTACGGAAGGAGCCGTACTTGATGAAAATCCGAGTAGCAGTGCTACTATCAGTCCGACAGGGTCGGACGAACCAAGTTCATACGTGCGAAGTACGATCGCACTAGAACCGGCTAGCCCAGTCATTCCACGTCGATCGGAACGACTGTCGCAGCCACCTAAGAGATACTCTCCCGGCTTGTTCTTTACGGACCCCAGTGAACCTACGACATATCGAGAAGCGATAAAAGCTACGGATGCGGCAAGTTGGCGACTTGCAATGGAGTCTGAAATGAACTCCATCCGCGCAAACTAGACTTGGGACTTGGTGGAACTTCCGCGGAATCGGAAAGCACTGTCGTGCAAGTGGGTCAATTGACTCAAACAGGTGTCCGATTCCTCCAGTCCGAAGTATAAGGCGCCACATCGTAACAAAAGGGTTTCGGCAAGAGTACGGCGTAGACTTCGACAAAGTCTTCTCACCCGTCGTTAAGATGACCACCCTTCGTTTCCTCCTCGGCGTAGTCGCGCTCGAGGACTTGGAGCTTCTTCAGCTAGATGTAAAAACGACATTCCTCCATGGTGATCTAGACGAGGAAATATATATGGAGCAGCCGCAAGGCTTTGCATCACCAGGTCGTGAACATCTCGTATGTCGGTTACGGAAGAGCTTGTACGAATTGAAACAAGCTCTGAGACAATGGTATCGAAAGTTCAAAGATTTCGTACGATCGATCGGCTTCCTTCGGTCGGATGAGGACCATTGCTTCTACAGTAAGGACGCACCCGATGGGAGTCCCATCTACCTCATCCTTTACGTGGATAATATGTTGCTCTCCGGTCGACATATCGGAGAGCTTGCCGAGCTCCGACGGCAAATGATGCTGAAGTTCGCTATGAAGGACCTCGGTCCGGCGCATCACATTCTCGGGATGAAGATCATGCGGAATCGCCACTCGTGACAGTTGTATCTGTCTCAGTCCGCTTATATCCGACGAATTTTGGAGCGCTTCAACATGCATTTGGCTCGATCTGCTACAACACCGCAACCCACCAACCCTCGGCAGTCACGGAAGGACTGCCCGACACCTGGTCCGGAGGGGGACCATATGAATTTGGTACCATACGCACCGGCTGTTGGCTCGTTAATGTACGCTATGGTCGCGACGCGGCCAGACATAGCGCATGCAGTTGGAGTCGTCAGCAGATTCATGCACAATTTCGGCCGCCCACAGTGGAACGCAGTGAAGCATATCTTCAGATATCTGGTTGGCACACGAGACTACGACATCAAATTTGAACTGAATGAACCCTTAGGCCTAGTTGGCTACACCGACTTGGATTACGCGGGCTGTCTTGATAGTCGGAAATCAACACTTATGTTGACCATAATATATCGATGAAGACACTAATATATTCCTCACTATCGATATTGATCTATTCCTTGTAATTGATTCTTATGTTGACCATAATTCATGAATATATATATTTTTATTAATTGAAATCCTAGATTTTCTAGTTAAATTGCCTATCTTTCCATTATGGTTTTAATGAAATTTTTCACATTCCTATACAATGTGACAGAAAGTGCAGAGGCAAACTTCCATGATGGAATCATCAAAAGTGCGACAACTTATATGCGGTAAATTTGCAGCAAGGTTGCTGCAAAATTGCGGCAATTTTCCCGTAATTGCCTGGCAAACTCGTGGTAAATGAGCTGCAAATGAGCTGCAAATGAGCTGCAAGCACGCGGAAAATGAGCGGTAAATAAGCGGCAATTGTGCGGCAAAGTCGCGGCAACTAAGCGGCTATATAGCGGCAAAGGTGTGGCAACTAACATATTGCACAAAATTGCCGCGAGTTTGCCGCAAGATAGCCGCGTGCTTGAAGCAACATAGTTGCAATATAGAAACAATCAGACTCTAATCCTTTGTATATGTGAACAAACATGCAAATTCATGTAATTATACATACTCTTATGCATATATATATGTGTTGACAAATATATCTGCCTATTGATCCATATATGGCCATGATTAATGTATATTCTCTTATTAACTTGCATATACTAGCATTAGGAACGTTATCAGTGTAGATACATGTAGATCCACTTGTGAATCAACCATACACGCATATTTTTCTATGTTTGTACAAGGCTGATACATAATTGCATGTTAGTGTATATATACATATACACATTTTGGTAAACTTTTATATATTTCATAGGTATTAACACGAATATGTGGTTTCTTATGAACATTTGGATATATACATCTATATTTCTATGTTCTTTGCAAATTGCATTGATATACTCCATTTTAGAATACAATAAATATATAGGCACATGATTACAACATAAGCATATCTTAGAGCAATTGTTTATACCTTTAATTTGCCTGAAATGAACTAAAATGAGAGATTATCACGTTTGTTGCGGTAATTACGCGGATAGGTCGCAGCAAATTTGCAGCTATACCGTGGTAAACTCGCAGCAAAATAGCTTGTTAATTGCAGCAAAGTTGCGGCAAAGTCGTGGCAATAGGTGCTGCAAACTTGCGGCAAAAGCTGCTGCAATACTCGTGGCAATTGAAAGGTGAAAATCAATTTCGCAGTAATATATTTGACAAAAATTCCGGAAAAAATCCCGGATATACCTGCATTTATGCGACCGGAAAAGACTGCGGCAATAGACACGGCAAATGAGCGGCAATGTTTGCGGAAAAATAAAAGTTTTTTGTGTGGCAATATGTCCTGCAAAGATAGTGTAAATAGTCGTGGCAAATTTTCAGATTTACCTTGCGGAAAATTGTCCGACTAATCTTGCGGAAATATGTGCGTCAATACTTGCGGTAAACTAGCGGATATGGCTGCGGCAAAATTGGTGCGCGGATTGTTAGCCCTTCAGATCAAAGACTAAGACTTGGTCGTGGTTGAATACGAATGGAGAAATAAATCGTAAAGCTACGATTATCCGTAAACTCTGATTAGTACGTTTTCCCGATTATCCGTGACTTCGTATTTCCGTACACTCCGATTCACTCACATAAGACACCGAGAATGAAGAAGACAAGATTGCACAAAGCTCCTTATATTATAACAAGCTCTACTTCCGGATTGATTTCGGACTCTTTACAAGTAAGCCGCCAAGGCTTTATATACATGCTTGGAACCCTTTCGGATCTCCAAGTCTCTATGTACAACGCGTCGGTTCGGTTCTCTATAGACATCTCTCCGATTTTCCGACTACTTATTATTTCCGTGATATTACGAATTTACGACTTCGTCGTAATTTCGTAATATTCGGCTCACGGATAGATCTGTGGCAGAGCATCCGGAAAAGCTCGCGGTAAAGTACGCGAAAATAGTCGCGATAAATGCGCGGGAAAATTGTCGCGCAGGGAAAAAAAAATTTGCCGCGACTTTGCCGCGTCGTGGCAAAGTCACGGCAAATTGTCACGGCAACCAGCATAGTACCTTATAGTGACATCTATTCTATTTGGCCGGCTACCAATTACCTTACAAAATATTGAACATACATGTAAACGTTGAATTTCTTGTCAGAGGGGGAGATTCTCTTCCAGTGACAACGAGACAACAAGCTCATAAAAAAATATCGGGCGCCTTCACTAGAGGTCCCCTATTACGTGGATGGTGTGGCCGTGAGTTCATTGTCGATGGGTGCAGCGTTTTGTTGAGAGAAAGTGAAAACAATGATGGGGGCTGAGAGGCGATGAGAGGCGATGAGAGTTTGTATTGCGTAAAAGAGAAGAAAGAGAGGAAGAGATGATGGGTGCCTGAATGCTATGATTAAGAACAGAAGATGACAACAGAGGAAAGAGAGCGGAGGAAAGAGTCATGGCCGCCTTCTTTGTATCGCCTTTTAAATGTATTTATTATTACAATAACATTTTAATGCTTTATTAATACTATAAGGAAGTGTTTAAAATCCCAATATACTTATGCTTGTGACATGTTAAAAGCTCTTGGCTTAAACATCTTATTAAAAAGGTGAAAGATTGACTAAAGAGGGTTGGCACTATATTTCTGAAGCACTATGAAATATAATGAATTTAAAGCATAAATGAAGTTGCAATAGTCGAAGCTTCCATGATGAAGTATGAGATTTGCTCCAAGTATTTTATAGTGAATTTTCAAATGAATATTCTTTTATAAATTAGTTTAGACATAAATGACAAGCTGGGAAAATTGGTGCATACACTCTTATTTCCGTAACCCAATGCCAAAGGTGTTTAATGTTTTATTTTGTCTTGGTTATTTTCTTGTATATAATTTGGTTTGAGTTTGGAGTACACCCTTTTCAACTCATGAATAATTTGAAATTGAATGAGGTATAAGAGTTACTAAGTAGAATAATTTTGAGGACAATTTGGAAAAGTAGAACCGCAAATGTATTTGGAGTAAAAGATATTCCTCTAGTGGAGTCAATAAAGGAAACTTAGAAAAAAAATAGTATATATAATATGAGATGAGGTTGGTTTGACAATATCAAAGGAAACATTATGGCTACTCAAACTTGTTGGGTAGGAGGACCTTTCTATTCAATTGATAGGGTGCAACTTAAATTAGAACTATAAAACTCCAAGATTTTTTTTCTCCCTCTTGTAAAAGGAGGATACTTGTAATTCATTACAATGTCATACTATTGAGGTCGTGAGTCGTGACATTGTAATATTTATATTTTTTGGGCATTCATCTTTATATAAATAATAGAAAAAACTTTTCAAAGAAAAAACTTTGGATATTTTTTAAATATTTTTTGTAAAATTGTTTTAATATTATGTTTACTTTTTTAAAATAATTTTCTATTAGTTGCATCAAATTTGATGCAAGTTTGACAGATAGTTGACATTACTTTGTTGCAAATGTCGTAAAAGTTGACACATCAAAGTGTTGGTCACATAACATTAAATTTACACAAATTTATTGTAACATATCTACACAATTGATGTGATATTGTCACAAACTTTTCGCATCAAGATTTCCTGTCAAATACAAGGCAAAGTCATAGTAAATTTGCAACAAAAATTGTTCTTTGTTGTTTTGAGTACAATTTGACACCACCAGCAAAAAAAAAAATCATGAAAAAATTTTGTCAGTAAAAAATGCATCAAATTAATGAATGCCTTGTAGTGAGATTTTAGGAGCATATAAGAATTAGGGTTTTCCTTAATTATAGGATTAGAGTTTTTTATATTATGAATAGGGTTTCTAAGATTTGGTATTTTGGGACTCTTTAGTTTGGGCTCCTAATCAAATTTAGGATACATGTTCTTGATCTCATTAAAGATTAGGGTTTTATGAGATCTGAGATTTAAGGTTTATAATTTTGCCGATTTTCACTTTTAAGAACTGAAGGATTTTGAGTTTATAATATTTTCAATTAGGGTTTTCAAGTTGTGGTTTAGGGTTTGTTGACAGAGTTTGGAATTTGAAAACATTCCCTTAAATATGGGATCATATTAGATTTTAACTGATTTGGGATTTTTGGGTTTTTTTGTGAGACTTGTATGAGGCTTGGATTCGATCAAGGTTAGGGTTTATGAGATCTTTATATGAGGCTAGGATTTAGATTAAGAAAGTTTATGAAATCTTTGTATGACGATAGGGTTTAGATTAGGGTTAGGGTTTATGAGAAAGTTATAGGATTAGGGTTTGAAAAAATTTTAGGGTTAGAGTTTGATGAGCTCTTCTATGAGTCCCCCCCCCACCCTTAGATTAGGGTTTCATGAGAATTTAGGGTTAGACTCTAGAGTGTTTCATATTCGCATTTCAAATGTATAGAATATGTCAAGTGATTTAATGGACTCCATTTATACTCAACGACAATCAAGGAGTTGTTTCACTAGCGAAGAATCTAATAATCATAATACTTCTAAGCATATTGAAGTTCAATAGTACTTTGTTCAGGATTACGTGACTAAGGGAAAGCTGAGCCTAGGAAAGGTCTTTACAGTTAACAATGTTGTAGATGTGATGACCAAGGGTCTTTTGACAGACAGTTTTCGGTCTCCTTAGGAGTACATAGGGCTTGACCTAATAGGAGGGTAAAACTTTTAACATTGAGGATGTTCCCCGTTATCTTTCCAATACAATCGAATGTCTTCAAATCTACTTATCTCCTTCTATCAGAATTAGACCTCACCAACTCACTACAAAGTTAGAATTAACTGTGCTAAATGTTGAGTTATTGTAACGCCCATTAATTCAGGAGGAAATGCAAAGAGAACCTATCATTTTGATATTGAATTTGAAATTACTTGAGCCTAAAATGGGCATACTCTTTGCACTTGGAATCAAATTAACATGAGGTTTTTTAGATCTAGGGTTTAGGTTTTAGGGTGCCGATCACACGACCGATCAGACGTCTAAGGGAGATTAAAATGATCCTTTTGTCGGCTGGACCCACAAGGGGAAGAAGTCAAGACAGAACCCCCTTTTGTCTGTGTATCGTAAGCCATTTGTTTCGTCGCTAGCATCAAGCTCAACTCACACATCTAACATTCTTCTTATTATTCTTGGTTGTTTGAGGTGGAGCCCTGCAAATTAAGCCCAAAGAAATGGCTGCATTTGCTATCAGAAGAATGTTAGGCTGTTCTGAATGCAAGTTCTTTAGCCCCACACTAGTATTGATGATGGATAGGATCCGACCTAGCTTTAAAATTGAGATTGAGAGGGCGACAATATAACTGAACCTACAATACACAGTGCTTGTTCTTCTTCTTCATCATCATGTTCCTCTATGAAAAGATTTGCGACAGAAAAGAAGCAGCATCCATCGACGTTGGGAGCGCATTATTTGCACATTGTCATAAATGCGCTCCGCACATCGATCGGGAGATGCTCCACCACCCTTTCTGCTTCCTTCACAATGCATATTAACCCCTCACCAAAGAGTGCATATATATATATATACAATAAACAAAAACAGTCGATCGTGCTCTCGTGCATAACTTGGTGTTGGATGGGTGCATGTCTCGCGAGCATTATTATCAATACGATCTGATCTGATCCGATTAAAACCTCTCATAATTGATGGGAATCTCAGCTGATTGTTACCGTCGCAAAGTGGAATTGGCCGCTATGAAGGGAGGAGAGCTATAAAATGCACCCCCGAGAGTGCTGCTATATACATACACTCAATCACACTAGCTGCTAGAAATCAGCTCCCTTCATTGCCGTCGGACTCCGCAATCTCTCGATTTCTCTGTCTTATCGAAGATGGCGGCAACGGTGGCAAAGATCAGGTGTTTATATGGGCATAATGCCAGGAACCAATTTATAAGACTAATTTGAATGGTTTAAAGGGTAGGATTTCAGTCCTTCGGTCGGGGGCAGTTGTTGTTCTCTCTAATATTACTCATCACTAGTGAATCACCCTTTAATCCATGTTATTTCTCTAAACTTCTCTCTAGTATCGCTCATCATTAGTGGATCCGTAATATATCAGGATGCAGCTGGCATCACTGTTGCTTGCAACGTTACTCGTGGCGGGGCTTATAAACAATGCACAAGGCCACTACACGGTGAAGAACGAGTCACACAAGGACATCGTCATCGTCGCGATCGTGGACGTCGACGCAGTCGTAGATGTGGACGTCGAGATCCTGGTGGCGGTGGGCGCCGTGGTGGAGCTGCCCGATAGCCACAGGCACTGCACAGTGAGGAACCTGGGCAACAAAGCGGAGAGCGCGCCCATCCACATCGACGCATCTGTCATTGTCATCGTGGACGGGCTCGTGGACGGCACCGTCGACCTCCAGGTCGGCGTGCTATCACTCGATGGCCTCCTCCACATCGTCGCCGATGCCGACATCATCGTCCGAGTCTAGCTCCCTCTCCCCCCCCATTAATCGCCCATCTTCACTTACCAAAAGCTTCACTAAGTTATTTCGAATGTAGATTTCTCCTTTTTAATCTCCCCTCAGCTTGATCATCTCACCCTAGTTAATAATATTTCTAATAATCTAAGCTCATGTTTTGGTTTTTGTATTCGCTCGCTGTATTCTATGGTTGTTAATGATATTCGCTCTTTTAGCGAAAAGCTGTTTCAGCTCATTGGGCTTCCCTCAACAATCAGTAGTACCACTTGAGGTTACTGGATCAGTACCGGGGACATTAAGAATGATTTCAATTACTGATGATATAAACACTACACTACGCTTCTCTCACATGCAGGACGTCGAGAATCGAAGCGCTACAATGTAACCTTGAGAGAACATCTCCTTGTTCTCGTGAACATGGCTATCTTTGAGACACTCAAACCTGATCATTCTGGCACTAAAATTAGTGATGCTTATATTTAGTAGCAGCTTCAACCAAATTTAGGTGGATTTTAGTTACAGCTTCAACCAATTGGGTGGATTAATCACGGCTTAATCCAACTGAGTTTAGGTGAGAATCATCATCTTCAGCTACCAAAAGCCTCAATTAAATCCTTGTTTCTGGCAATCGCCTCGACTACTCGAATCCAAATTTGCTCGATTCTTGATGGATTCTCAATGAAGTGCACCGATACATTGACAAGCCTTGTAGGTACCTTAACTCAGATCACCAACCTGATGCATCATCAATATGGCATCAACTTCAGTTTCTCTAATGTTAATGCTCAGTATTTTGACCTCCAATGTTAGTAGAAGGTTGTTTGGTTCTTCACCATGAGGAAGGCCATGCTGAATGGATTTTCCATGATCTCAAGGTTGCAAGATGATCAGAAAAAGAACCATGAAAATGGCCAAATGATTTGACGCTGTCATATACAGGCTTGCTAATTGCAGCAATAAAGAAGGGCAACATTCATTTTTATTGTCGATGCATAGCACAACACAGGAGTCGATCACACCAAATCCTTCCTCTTCTTGTCTATACCTTCTTCTTCCTATGTTTGTGTACAGAACCCCAACTTCCAATACATTTTTGACCTTCCGCCCATGGATTCTACCTTCATTTATCTTCATCTCATTGACCATCACGATCTCCGACTCGTGGTGATGTAGCTCACTGATAAATTCTTCCCCTTCTGACCCACCAGAGCTTGCATGCATGTCAGACATCAGCACATAGGTGGAAGCATTCTTTGGATCGATCTTGACGGCATTCTCGAAGCATTTCCTTCCCATTCCTAGCTTCCCATGCAACCTACACCCACTAAGAACTGATCTCCAAGAAACGTCATCAGGAAGGCTTGGCATTGTTTTGACCAAGTCTTCGGCAACATAAAGCAACCCCTTCCGGCTCAAGGCATCGATGATGCGTCCATACATCTCACTCTTGTTCGATGACTCGAAATAATCGATCAATGGCTTCAAATAGCTATCTTCGATCTCATCATTCTTAGCATAAGCAGCCATCAAAATACACCACGATATTTTATCTCTACTCTCCCATGCATCCAGTACCCGCTGTGCCTCTTGCAAGCTCCCACACCTTGCATACATATCAATCAAGCTATTTCCCAATGCACTGTCGAATTCAAATCCACCCTTCAGTACTTGTTCATGTATGAATCTCCCATGGTTTATCACACCCATACGACCACAGGCTTTCAACATAGAGGTATACACGGCTTTGTTTGGCTCAATACGCTCTTTGAGCATTCTTTCATACAGCCTAAGTGCATCATATTGATGCCCGAGCTCAGAAAACCCATCAATCATAGCACCCCATGTCACGACATCTTTGTGCGAAGCCATGTCAAACAAGCTACATGCCTCTTTCAAAACTCCAAGTTTGACATACATGTCTATAAGGCTACTCTCAATGGTGACCTCTGACTCTAACCCACGTCTTATAATGTAGTCCTCTACGATTCTCCCTTGGTTTAGGTCTCTTAAGCTTCCACATGACTTCAAAATGAAAATCAATGTTCCCACCACCGGTTCAATGCCTCCCTGTTTCATTTTCCAAAAGCATTCCAACACATTTGAGGCATGTCCGTGCTGAGAATGTGCCATTATGATTGCATCCCATGAAAATGCATCTCGGAACTGTAATCCATCAAATACTTTAGATGCATCTTTTAAGTTATAAAACCTAGAGTACATGGCAATAAGTGCATTGCTGGTGTTAGTGTTAACGTTTTCACATACTTTGATGATACAATCGTGCACAAGCCAACTTTCATAAGTTGCACAAACAGCGGCACACACTTGTGGAATACATGCAAAAACGATTTCATCGAGCACAATGTCAAGTTTTTGCATCTCTCGAATAAGCTCAAGAGCTTGACATGAATGTTCATGTTGAGCATATCCCACTATAATGGTAGTCCATGACACCCGATTTTTGAAGGACATTCCATCAAAGATTTTCCGACCTTCTCTCAAGCTTCCCAAATTCAAATAGGAATGAATTAGAGAATTTTCAATTGCTATATCAAGCTGAAGGCCGCTCCTAATAAGCAGATCGTGTATCACACAAAAGTGGGAAAAACAACTCGCCATGCCATATGCATGTATTATGCATGAAAACGTGATTTGATTGGGTTTGATACCATTCTGCAGCATTTTCCAAAACAACTCGATTGCACCATCAGGATCATCATTATGAGAGAATCCAACCATCAAAGTAGTCCATGAAACAAGATCCCGCTTCGGCAAATCGCCGAATATTTTCTGTGCATCTTCTAGACTGCCATGCTGTATGTACATATTTATGAGAGCATTTCCTACTTCAAGGTCAGCTATAAGTCCGCTTCGTAGTATGCAATTGTGAAGCAGCCTTGCATGGTCAGAGTTGCAACAAGCTCGAATGATCCCAAAAAAAGTGACTTTCTCTGGAAGAAGATCGTCTTCTTCTTGCATTCGCTCGACCATCTTAAGGGCATCTAAGTAATGTCCTTTCTGAGCATATCCTAAAATCATGATATTCCACGAAACAATGTCCCGAGAAGATGTTTGTGTGAAGACGTTGTATGCTTCACTTAAGAGCCCACATTTTGCATACACATCGATAAGTTTGTTACACACACTGACACTCAAACAAAGATCAACCTTCACAACAAGATCATGTAGCTGTCTACATTGCTTTGCCAAATAAAGATTCCCACTTGCTCTCAAGGAAGACATAAGTATGGGCTCATTCGGATGTATGCCTGCTTGAACCATTTCATCCAAAAGCTCGAATACTCGCATTTCCTCACCATTTCTAGCGCATCCATTTATCAATGCTCCCCATGAGACAATATTTCTTTGCTTACCCAATCTCTGAAACACGTTCTCGGCATCCATAATGCTCCCTGCTTTGGAATACAGATCGATGAGAATGCTTCCTCTGTACACATCCAGTTCCCTTCCTTCTTCAATGGCTTTTCCATGTACGAGCCTTCCCACTATGATGTCGGTACTGGTAGCGTTAGCATGACATGCCTTTAGAAGGCCCACAATGGCGGGGTGGTTAGAGTCCACCTCTACATTTTTCTTCTGCATTTGAAGGTAGGACTCGACACAGTCTCGAAGCTTAATCTTTCCCTGCGATCCGGAAGCCCGCATGGTGCAAATAATGGTGACAGAAGGCCATTAGGAACCAGCAAATTCAGATCCGAGACAGGATCTAGAGTGAGCCCTATGTAATTTGCAATATTGTATCTGTATGTACGTATGTATATTATACATATACGTAAAGTATATTTATAGGTATGCGTATAATATACTTTAGAGCATGAGAGTTGTGTAGCGATCGTGTGTCTTTAACACTCTTGTACACTTAGTTTCCAAATAATATTATCACGGTCGAAGCTCGTCGATAACAATGGACTCGAAAGACATGAATACGACAAGAAGAAAACCAGATAAAAACAAGAAAATAAGATATGTATTACCAGGAGACTTCGAGTACAAGGCGTCGAAGACTGGCATTAAACCGGAATGGTTCAAAACAGAGACCAACTCAGTATATATACAATTCTAGGTGGCACGTGGCTTGCATACATGAATGCCACGTGACTTGCATGCATGATTGCCACTTGGTGGCTCTGAGGAGTTGCGATGTCAGCGGATATATACAATTCTAGGTGGCACGTGGCTTGCATACATGAATGCCACGTGACTTACATGCATGATTGCCACTAGGTGGCTCTGAGGAGTTGCGATGTCAGCGGATGTCGCAAGTAATTTTTAGCGTTAATATGGTAATACTTTAATATATTATCAAGTATTAAAATATAATATTTATTGGTTGACACAAAATAGTCTAATGAATAACATTTGAGCCTAGATAATTGTAGGTCATAGGTTCAAATATACATGTACACCTTTTTGTATTAGTATTCATGATATGATCTCCCTCTTTGATGACAAGTTCCATGAGTCGTAATAGAAGAGCAAGGACCTGGCTTATTAAAGTAGGTATGATAGAATTCCTCTAAAAGTTGAGGAGCATTGGCAACATTTTCAGCAAGTTCCCATATCCGATCATTAGTCGTGTACCCAAGCCAGTTTACAAGAATATAATATAACTTGTTGCGCATGATTTTTTAATCCAAAATATCTTGAACTTCATATTTTGGTCCTTCTACAAGGTAGACTGAAGGTGGGGGTGAAATACTTAATCTAGAATAGAAGTAGATGCACAAGGTTCCAGTAATGAGATATGGAACACTAGATGAAGATTCATATGTCGAGGTAGTTATAGTCGAAAAGCAACATCATTGATTTTGTGAGATATCATAAAAGGACCAAGACATTGCTAGTCTAATTCGTCACACAATCTGGTTGTCTTCACATTGCGTATTGGTCCTAAGTTCAATCTTAGAGCTAGAGTCCAAACGATATCGATCTTCTACTTTCTTGTACGAGGCCTAAGCATGAAGCAAATAGTTAGAAAGCTTGGCTTGAATCACTACAAGGGAATCTGTTGTTTGCCGCGACGTGGCAAAAACAAATTTACCTCCACGGCAATTTTACCGCGCAGTTACCGCGACCCTTTGCGCCAATTTACCACGATCTTTTCCGGGATCCTTGCCACACCTATATCCGCGAATTTGACGCAAACACCAACTCATATTTTGCCACGACCGTATCCGCACATTTACCGCGATTGTTGATGCACATATTTCCGCGAGCTTAGCCGGTTAACTTTCCGCAAATTCAATGTGAAATTTTGCCGCACCTATTTACGCAAGCTTTGCCGCACATATTGTCACTTAGAAAACTTCCATTTTTTCGCAAATATTGCTGCTCATTTCCTGCGGGTATTTGCGCAGCCTTTTCCGGTCACATTACTGCAAGTTTATCCGGGTATTTTTCCACGATTATTGTCGAACATATTACCGCGACATTGATTTTCGATAGTCAATCGCCGCGAGTATTGCAACACATATTTTCGCGAAGATGGAGCACAGATTGCCGCGACTTTGCCGCGACGTTACCGCGAGTTTACCGCGAGGTTACCACGGCATAGTTGCAAATTTGCCGCGACCTATTCACGTAATTACCGCAACAAACGTGATGAACTCTCATTTCAGTTCATTTCAGGCAAATTAGAGGTATAAACAATTGCTCTAAGATATAATTATGTTGTAAATCATGTGCCTATATATTTTTTGTAATCTAAAATGAAGTATATTAATCCAATTTGCAAAGCAGATAGAAATATAGATGTATATATTCACATGTTCATAAGCAACTACATATATGTGTTAATACCTATGAAATAGAGCTAAGTCTACCAAAATGTGTATGTGCATATATACGTGTATGGTTGATCCACAAGTGGATCTATATGTATATACACTGATAATGTTCCTAATGCTAGTATATACCAGTTAATAAGAGACTATACATTAATTATGGCCATATATGGATCAATAGGTAGATATATTTGTCAGCACACATATATATGCATGAGAGTATGTATATTTACATGAATTTGCATGTTTTTTTGCATATACAAAGCGTTAGAGCCTGATTGTTTCTATACTGCAGCAAAGTCGCGGCAATCACGCGCCTATTGTTAGCCCTTCAGATGAAAGACTAAGACTTGGTCGTGGTTGAATACGAATGGGGAAATAATCGTAAAGCTACGATTAGCCGTAACTCTGACCAATGCGATTATCCGTATAAACATATACCACTACAAGGGAAATGTCAGTTTGCCGCGAAAATCGTTCTGCAGAACAACCAGAAAAAGTCGCGGCAAAGTCGCGGTAAACGACATTCTGCTTTACCGCGACATTTTGCCGCGAGTTTACCGCGAATTTGCCGCGACGCTGCCACGAGCTAGGAAAAATTTTACTGCGACATTGCCGCGTGTTTGCCGCGAATATTTAAGCACTGTTGCCGTGAGTTTTGCCGGGAATTTTACCGCGACATTCAGGGCTCATTTTGCCGGTCAATATCCGCGTGTTTGCCATGACCATTACAGCGACCATTTCTGCTATTTTACCGCGCCAATTTCAGGATGTTTGCCGCACACTTTGCCGCACAAATTGCCGCGACATTGCCGCTTGTTTTCCGCATGTTTTCCGCAACTTTTCCACGAGTTTGCAGTATATTTACTGCGAGCTTGCTGGTAATTTGCCGCGAGTTTGCAGCATTTTTACCGTGAGCTTGTTGCAAATTTGCCGCGAGTTTGCTTCATATTTACCGCGAGCTTGCTGCAAATTTGCCGCGAGTTTGCAGCATCTTTACCGCGAGCTTGCTTCGAATTTGCCGCGAGATTGAAGCATATTTACCCCTGTTTTACTGCACATTTGCCGCGTGGTTGCTACAAATTTGCCGCGAGTTAGCTGCAATTTTGCCGCAAGTTTTTTGCTAATTTGCCGCGATTTTGCTGCACATTTACCGCAATGTTCCTGGAACTTTGCCGCGAGTTTGCTGCAAATTTGCCACGAGTGTGCTGCAAGTTTACCGCGAGTTTGCTGCAAGTTTGCAGCGAGTTTGCTGGATTTTTACCACAACCTTGCCGAAACCTTGCCGCGTGCTAGCTACGAATTATCCGCCTGTTTGCAACTAATTTTTGCAGCATTTTTACCGTGAGCTTGTTGCAAATTTGCCGCGAGTTTGCTTCATATTTACCGCGAGCTTGCTGCAAATTTGCCGCGAGTTTGCAGCATCTTTACCGCGAGCTTGCTTCGAATTTGCCGCGAGATTGAAGCATATTTACCCCTGTTTTACTGCACATTTGCCGCGTGGTTGCTACAAATTTGCCGCGAGTTAGCTGCAATTTTGCCGCAAGTTTTTTGCTAATTTGCCGCGATTTTGCTGCACATTTACCGCAATGTTCCTGGAACTTTGCCGCGAGTTTGCTGCAAATTTGCCACGAGTGTGCTGCAAGTTTACCGCGAGTTTGCTGCAAGTTTGCAGCGAGTTTGCTGGATTTTTACCACAACCTTGCCGAAACCTTGCCGCGTGCTAGCTACGAATTATCCGCCTGTTTGTAACTAATTTGCCGCGTGTTTGCTACAAATTTACTGCTTGTTTGCATGACTGACCCTGACTACGATATTGATCATGAATTAAAAACAAATTTTAATTTTTAAAACCCAAAATTTGGAATCTCAAATTTAATTTTGCAAATAAATTACAATATTGTTCATTAACTATACAAGGGTAAATATATTACAATGGGGGAATTAGAATACAATTTAA
>JBBBWG010005091.1:0-11514 GCA_037176905.1 Azolla pinnata
TGTTGTTATTTGTTGTTCTTCTACGAAAACAACTTGTTTGATGAAATCGCATCTTGCGCGAAGTCGCCTGACGACGGATGTTGCATGAGTAATCGACGATGAGCGCAACATACAAACGAATCTGTAATCCTAGCAAGCACCAACCCACATCGACAAATCGCTCATACAGCCCTGCAAATTATGGGTAGGCCTCGGGAGGCCAATTGACGCAATGGCACATCAAGGGCTCCGATTTGTCCCTGGGAAAAAACAAGACCAACATCTAACATAATCTGCCCCAAGTTCACGTTACAGATATATCTGAATTGCCCATTGGCAGTTAGTTCTGAGGTCCTTGATCGGTAAATAGTGAACGGGGAATTGAGATTCTATGTGTTAAAGAGCATCGCCAAAACAAACCCTAAACCCTACAACCTAAAACCGACCTTCTATATACTAAAGAACATAATCAGAACAAACCCTAAACCCTAGACCCTTAAACCCTAAACCGAGCTTCTATATATTAAAGAACATCACCAGAACAAACCCTAAACCCTAAAACCGAGCTTTTGTACACCGAAGAACATTGCCAGAACAAACCCTAAACCCTAAAACCAAGCTTTTGTATACTCAAAGAACATCACCAAAACAAAAAACCCTAAACCCTAAAACCGAGCTTCTGTATACTTGAAGAACATCACTAGAACAAAACCCTAAACCCTAAAACTGAGCTTCCGTATACCGAAGAACATCACCAGAACAAACCCTAAACGCTAAGCCCCATGGCTCTGTACATCGAGGAACATTACCAAAACAGACCCTAAACCCTAAAACGGAGCCTCCTTATATCAAAGAACATCACCAAGACAAACCTTAAACCCTAAAACGGAGCCTCCGTATATTGAAGTACATCACTAGAACAAACCCTAAACCCTAAAATTGAGCCCACGTATATCAAAGAGCATCACCAGGACAAACCCTAAACCCTAAAATTGAGCCTCCATATACCGAAGAGCATCACTGGAACAAACCCTAAACCCTAAAATCGACACTGAAGAACATCACCAGAACCAAACCCTAAACCCTAAAATTGAGCCTCCGTATACCGAAGAGCATCACCAGAACAAACCCCAAACACTAAAATTGAGCCTATGTATACCGAAGTCCATCCCCAGAACAAACCATAAACCCTGAAATTGAGCCTATGTTTACCGAAGAGCATCCCCAGAACAAACCCTAAACCCTAAAATCGACACCGAAGAACATCACCAGAACAAAACCCTAAACCCTAAGACCCGAGCCTCCGTATATCAAGGAACAACTCCAGGACAAACCCTAAACCCTAAAATCGAGCCTCCGTAGATTGAAGAAGATTACTAGAACAAACCCTAAACCCTGAAAATTGGCACTGGAGAACATCACCAGAACGAAACCCTAAACCCTAAAAACCGAGCCTCCGTATATCGAGGAGCATCGCTAGAACAAACCCTAAATCCTAAAATCAAGCCTTTGTATAGTGAAGAACATCACCAAAACAAACCCTAAACCCTAAAATCGACACTGAAGAGCATCACCAGAACCAAACCCTAAACCCTAAAATTGAGCCTCCATATACCGAAGAGCATCACCAGAGCAAACCCTAAACCCTAAAATCGAGCCTCCGTAAATCGAAGAACATCACAAGAACAAACCCTAAACCCTGAAATCGAGCCTCCGTAAATCGAAGAGCATCACCAGAACAAAACCTAAACCCTAAAATCGAGCCTCTGTATAGTGAAGAACATCACCAGAACCAAACCCTAAACCCTAAAAACCGGAGCTTCTTCTGCAAATCAAGAAAACAGACGCAGTGTGAAAGCGTCCACAGTGTGAAAGCGAAATTAGGGTTTTGAGCTCTCTGTATTTAAGCTTCTCGAGCTTCCATCGCCATCGCCATCGTCATCGCCATCGCCATCGCCGCCTGTTCGGCGTCTGTCTTCTGCAGATTCGGGACGTGGCCCGGGAGCTTCTTCTATGGCGGATCTTCCGGCCGGGCGAATCCTGAAGAGGGGCGGCTCACCTGTGTCGTAGAATCCTCTCGCCAGCGTCCTCCATCGATTCGTTCACTCCAGGTGCTCTCCCCTTTCAGATGGGGGCCTGGTCCCCTCGAGCCTCTTAACCAGTCGTCGATCGATCGAGGTTTTCCTCTTTCTCCTGCTGTGTTAGGGGCTCTTGGCGCCTGCTCCTTTTATATCTGTGGTGAAGTGCCTTGTCGTGTTCGCGAGCGCGGCATATTCCATCGCCTTGGATAGCAGCGTCGTTGCCATTATTCTCTGGGACAGACCATGCCGCTCATAACCGGAGATCTCCTTCCTTGGCAATGCTTTGCGATCTCTGGACCTTCGTATGATGACGAAATCTGTCGTATATGACAAGACTTAGGCTCATGCCACTTGAGAGTGCAGAGCCTATGATGTCAAAAAACGAGGCATTTGTCTGACGAGATTTAAGGTCCTAGATCCTCTGACCGGGATTGGACTCGTGGATCGTGTTCCGCATATCGCGTGATGATAAACTGGTTTTAGATGACGAAGCTGAAGCTCTGGACTAAGTTCCTTGCAGATGTTGTCTCAAGATTTGGCTTTTGTCTGACGATATGGGCGGTATTCAACACCGAGTTGGTCACTAATTAGACAATTGTTTGTGAATTCGAGCATGTCCCGTGAGAGAGTATTTTGAGTTAGGCTCAGAAGGTAGCATCTAGAGGCGATTATGGTTAGGGGGACGTGCTAGTGAATCACTTCATACAGTCTTGGAGGATGAGAAACTGCAGTTCAATTTCTCACGATGGTCATCTGAACTTTCAATGAAGCAGAACTTTGCTTGTTATTCTCTGACAAGAATGTGTAGCCCTCCTGAAGAATGAATATTGTGTTTTCCTAATGAAGGGGGTTCGTCTTGTAATCGTCTCCAGACCGATTTTGTATGTAGACAGGAACTGGGATATACCAAAATCTTGTCATATGCCAAATTCTAGACGACTTCCAAGACAAGCTTTTTATGTTGTTAAATGGCAAGCATTTGATGGGTTTAGCTGGGAAAAGAGCCCGTAGCTGGGAAATAGAGATTAAGTCGTCTTCAAAGACAAGCTTTTTTTGGCGTCAAATGTCAAGCATTTGATGAATGTAGATGGGAGAAGAGCTTGTAGCATACTACAAGTCAGCTTCCAGACAAGCTTTTTATCGCGTCAAATTCGAAGCATTTGATGAATGTAGCTGGGAGAGGAGCTTGTGGCACACTCCAAATGAATGATGGACATATATGATCTGGAATAGAGATTAAGAGTATAGCAAGTTGACTTCCCTAGACAAAATGCCCCACATTTTATAATGTTGTGAGAAGAGCTTGTCGAATTCATAATAATGTTGCAGATTGTATATGAAGAGAATATGACGCACACTAAAATTCTCTAATTCAAAATTTTGTTGCATATTGTAGATGAAGACAAGATGAAGTAAATTGAGGAGCCAATGAAAATTCCATCTAAAATTGAGTATTTACTCACTAAAATTTCCATCTCGACTAAATCATGAACCCAATGAAACAATGATAATTGACAACCCTAAACCCTAAACCGTCTCATCCACTCATTGATGATAATTGACAACCCTAAACCCTAAGTACAGCAAAGTTGGTATTTACACGAAAGCTGGTCTAAAGCCGGATACTCTGAATAAAATTCTGAAGCTGAACTGAAGCCGGATATTCTGAATAAAACTTAATATCAAATTAATAACGATAACTATGTGATTTATCAAGTACAGCGTTTTATTGATACAAAAAGTGTACAAGAAACTCGAGCATGCTTTATTTATGCATTCGTCACATGATTGAATTATGCGAAAACAGAAGTTTCCTTATCAAATCTTTGATTCCTGCTCTGATATAAATTCCTCCGTTTTCCTCACGCAACTTTTGAAAATTGATAGCAGCTGTAAGGAAGGAGGGAAAAAGTACAAAGATCAGTTAAGGTTTATGTTGAAATTTCAGACGATGCTTTGTCACAACTTTGTGATGTTTTGTAAGGTATAATTCCCATAATGGGATTAAAAACAATGGTAAGTTCCTTAGAAGATTAGAAGGGATGGTGAGTTTAGAAGCGGTGGTAAATTTTCGATTTCCTTTATGGTAAAGATTAGAAGTTTAGAAGAGTAAGTTTAGAAGATTAAAATAAAACTGAGGTGAGAGGTAGCTCTCTAAACCTGATTGATCTCTTCTTTAGTGCTGATCAGTGGAGGTGACATCATGATTGTGTCTCCTGAGACACGCACTAGCATACCTTGATCTGCGCACTGACTACCGAAGTAGCTCCCTGTAGCTGTGATCAACACAGGAATATACGATTGAGAAATCATGCAATAACCATCAGAACACGAGTTCAAAACGTTTGATCTGAAAACCAAGCAAGGTCAGTGGTTTTACATCCCTAGATCTGTAGAGTAAGGCAATACAAAACTCCGCACAAGATCTATAGAGTAGAGCAAAAGAAAAACTATGATATTCCAAGATCTGTATAGTAAGGGAAAAAAAACAGATTGTTTCAATCAGAGGTGCATACCCCATTCGGAGGGGAAAAGATCTGTTGGCGACTTATTCCTTGTGAACTCCACACCCATGATAAGACCAGTTCCTCGTACCTGCGGAACAGTCTCCGGCACTTAGATTGTAGCCAAATACTTGTCCCTCAATCCATGACAAATAAAAAATGGGGCTGTTTCAATTACCTCTCCAACTATGGGGCTGTCAGAAATAGCTTCTCGCATACCTTCTTGAAAGAAGGGGGAAATGCTTTTTACATGATCAACGATTTTCCTTTCCCTAGAATGACATTTGAGAGAGGAAATTGTGTTCTCAAGAATAGAATGCATTTCCACATTTGAATGAATGGCAATACCTGAAGACAATCTTATGATGTACTCACTTGTAAATTTTCAAAGTCTCCAATGCAACAGCACACGGCACTGGATGTCCAGAGTAGGTGAATCCATGGCCAAATGATCCTAGCATGAAATTGGGAAATAGCACGAAAATCTTAGGACGCTGTATATGGTTAGCCTATAAATATCTCCATCTCAATATTTTTTCACTATGACAGTTATTTCAGATTACTTGTAGGTGCAATTCGCTTGGGAGCAATAGAATGCAATGTTTCGTTCATAAAGATAAAATCCATAGCCATGCCTCTGAAGTTCATCTGCTAGATCTAAGGAAGCTAAAACTATTATAATTAATCTGCCCAAATGCTATTATGATTAATCTGCATTAGAGAGAAACGTTGATAATCTTAAAGTTAATCGAGAAGGAAAGAATGCAAATTAATTTTAAGATTATCAACCATTCTGCCTCATCTGCCTTCTCCCCCTCATCAAAAGGAGACTCTAACAGTGCCAATCTTTAATGCTGGTTAAAAGGCTTTATGACAAACATCAAACATCTAATATACAAAGACAACTAACTGTAGATATGGAGATGCATGTATACATAAAACCCTGGTTGGGATCTCACAACTAAAAAAGTAGAGATACGAAAGCGTGCTTACCAACCAAGTCACTTTGTGAGCTGATCACCTCAGCAACATGAGGACTTATTAACACAGCACCGATTGGTAAATACCCAGATGATAACGCCTGCATAAATTACAGGCAAACGATTAAGGTCCGAGGTCTATTTAATGAAAAAAGTATTATTGTTGAGATTATCCATTTGAATTCCCAAAGATTCTATTTTAACTGGGATTCTATCCGCAAAGATGACCTCTAAATATTCTACTTTCTTTGACAGGAACTCTAATACAAATTTAATTAGAAATCAAAATATTATATTTAATGAGCAAATATATATTCGAAAATTGAATGTCAAAAAAGGTAGAGTAATTTTAGCTGAAGTATCCGGAAATACCTTTGCAACAGTTACAAGATCTGGCTTGATATCATACTTCTCACACCCAAACATTGATCCTAGCCTTCCAAATGCACAAATTACCTAGATGTTCACATTAAAGAAAATCGACTCAAATATACCCAAATTATTATATTCATTATTATACTTAATGGCATTTAGAAATGACATATATAACTACATCAGGTGGCTCATGCATATTAACTGTTATATGCAATTCATTTTCTTTGCATAGCTAATTATCTTGGATAATAAATCTTTTTCAGTTCTATTGTAATGCTAAATTATCAATGCATGGGCAATACAAATAAATTACTAGGTTCAAGGAGAAAGATCCTAACCTCATAGCAAAAGACGTTCATAAAAGAAACTTATTTAACCTCGTCTTTCTACATCTCAGTCAAAACATTGCATGTACAAGATGACAAAGAGATTCTATTAAAAAAGAAACGTCTTTATCTATTCAATTCCCTATATATTGTATACTGATCCTTTTTTTACTTTTTTATGATTTGATTTTTTTATAATTTAACCTTTCTGTTTTCCACGGTACTACTATGTTGACTGGTGAAACATTAAATGAAGCTTATCATTAAAATTTCGTTAATTTTACACTCCCTAGATATATTTTATACAGTAAACGAAAAATGGTGGATTAACTTGGATTCAATGAACGTTTTGTTTCTTTGGTACTCTAAACTATGCGACCTTTGTTTAAAGTCATAATATAACATAACTCATACTTCAACGGTCATTAAATCTCGCTGTGACACACAGCAAACAAAATCATCATGCTGTCAATATATTCTTTCAGGCATTTGTGTACCTCATCGGCAATGAACAAGATATCATGCTTTTTGAGCACTGCTTGAACCTATCAACAGTTAGCACTTCAAGTCAATAGCAAGCAAATCATGAACACTACTCGGGAAAGCAATCAGTAACATCACCTTGTCAAAGTATGTTGCTGGAGGGGGTATCACACCACCAGCGCCCATGACTGGCTCTGCTATAAATGCTGCAATCTGTGCATTTGGCGACTCAATAAAAATGTCAATGGACTATAAAAACATGTGAAGATCAAAATTCATCAGCCTAACTAGCAATGCAATCATGATTGCCGAGCTCAGATCTTGTACAGAAAGAGTCAAATGAACGTTTCCTAGCAATGATCAAATAATCCTTCTATGCCACCTAAGAGATGCAATGAACACGCACATTGTCAGGACCCTCTTTGATGATCAGCTCCTCAAGATTGCATGCTAATCTGCTTGCGAATTGTTCTTCAGTCTCTCCTGTTCAGAAATTTGGCTAAATTTAATATACTGGGATATTTCTTTAAAAATATATTTCACTGTTGCACATGCCTGGATTATGGAAGCGCCAATAATGTGGACAATCCGTATGCAGGACAAAAGGTACAGGTAAGTCGAAACTTTGATGAAGATTGCTCAAACTAAAACACGGGAGAAATTACAATGGGTTTCTCATGAGTCATGATTATATTGGATTGAATATACTGAAACTGTTAAGGAAAGGCATGGCACCCTGTGAGGCTTGCTGCCACTAAAGTCGATCCATGGTATCTGTGAAAAATAAAGAATGCAATGTTAATGCTTTCCTGTTGAGTGTCTCTTTTAGGTTAAACACAGAAGTTGACAAGTTCCATAAAGTACGATTTAAGACGTGCAATAATTTTTTTCTTTTTCGGTCTGCCCAATGCATTGTTGTAGTACCAAACCAACTTAACCTACAAGCAACATAACAACAGTCACATTAAAATGGATAAATAGACTGATTCATCAACACACTAAAGCAGTCTATATAAACCAGGTAACTAATATTCAATATATTGTGGACATGAGCATTAGATGTAGGCTTATATACTTCAATTAAATGATTAAAGTCCTAGTATAACCCATTGAATTCTTTAAAGTGTATAGGTAACATCATGAACTTCTTGCGGACAGAATATCTTGTCATGGAATAGAATCAACAGATTAAAATCTCTCTTCTCTCTTTAAAATCATACCACCCTAATTAGAATATTCCCTGTCACAATAGTAAATACAATGTAGAAATGATAGTATCCAATGTACAATGTAGAAATGATAGTAAGTATAATCAACTATAGTTAACCTGAGTGTCGTTGCTTTCTGATCCGTCATTTGTGAAAAATACTTTTGACATCTTTGAAGGTGTAAAGAGATTGATTAGTTCTTTAGCTAATTCCTGTATATTGGTGACAGTTCAACTGTTTAGCACTTGTAAACGAGATTCCACGAATAACTGAAAACTAGAAAGTACCAGACTTGGCCTTGTAATCCGATTCCAGAATGAATGGTAAAATGGTAGACTATTCATCTGCTTGAGAGCAGCATTAACAAGCCGTGGCTCATTTCCTCCTACAGAAAAAACCATTTGAAGCCAACAAGACTGTAATTCCTTACTGAAAAATTAAGGTTTGATCTGCTTATCTGTTTATCCCATGTTCATTCTATGTTAACCAAATGCTCGAGCAATACTGCAGTCACACCTGATCCCTTATAAGTCTAGTATTAATATCTTCAGACTTAAATAATCTAACACAGATTATAACTCTCTTCCTGCACTCTCATCCACATGAATGACCGAATCCTCTCATCATGATAAAATCTTACCTCTTGTAAATAGTACCCCCAACCCCTCTTCATAGCCTTAGCTTACTTTCTCTTTCATCATCCATTTTATTTCTCTAATTCACACACAAATAGTAGTTTCTCCTGAAACAATATTGCCTCTTCAACCTCGTCAAGGATATGGAATAATAAATCTACTTCCTCAGAATCAAGAAAAGTGAACGAAGCCAATAACATTTACAATGTTGCATCAATAATGTGCTGCATGATATTCTGCATGAATAATGTGCTAGCGCAGATATTCTGGTGCAACACGTTCTTAGAACCACTGTCGTATATTTAATTATAAATTTTTTGTTCCTCTTTATCTGTTTTCTTCTTTTGATGAAGAGCTAACTGTTGGGAAGTATAATCATTGTAGTGAGGAACTTGCCTAGAGATGTGCACCAAAGCCCAGCAAGTGTATCAAGGTACCTTTTTCCATAGCTATCAAACACATACACTCCCTGTCAGAAACAACAAAAAGTTACATTTTACAATTCTCAGCAAGATGCCACATCTAGATGAAAAAGCTCCACACCATAGCTATCAAACACATACACTCCCTGTCAGAAACAACAAAAAGTTACATTTTACAATTCTCAGCAAGATGCCACATCTAGATGAAAAAGCTCCACAACAGGCAAAAAGGGATTTGAAAGCACTGGAGGCACTAAGAAGCAATTGAAAACTGTACTGAATATTTGAATCTAACGCAAAGTAATCACCTCTGATCTCTCTATCACGAGAGGTTCATTATCTGTTACTTGTCGACCAGCTGTAAAAGGAGCTAGTACACCGTGACCTTTGTCACTACAATTCGTGTGAAAATAGAAGGTGTGAATCAGATAAAATAGAAAAGAATAGCATGGTGACAATTTCAGATCGATTTATACCAAAATGAGCACCTTGTTTCTTCTGAATCATTGACAGCTGCATAATCTCTCAAGAAGCTTTTTGCACCAAACAGAGGATTCCTGCTCCTGATTGAATCCCCGTATCTGCCCCTTGTATACAGGAGCTTTGCCTGTTCATATGTAGATATTTAGCGCTCATTTGGTTGAGTATGGAAGATTCTCGAATATGAGCAATTGCATACAACAATGTTTGATTCATATAGAAGCATTGAGGTCGCCCAAGACAATTCTTTTATTGGGCCTAACTTTCATGTTTTTGGTTGTTAATCCTTGTTTGATAGACAGCATTGAGGTCGCCATTCCTTTGTTATTTCAAGCAAATCAAGATTTTCATAGGAAATCAACTCTTTAGGTTTTCTTAAAAAGATACATCCTCATAATAGGACTTCAAGTGAAGCATTCTCTGAACCTTTTTGTTTATTGCTTATGATTCCCTAGATATACATAGAACTGATCAAAATCAATGACCTGATGTATACGAGTTGCGCTTTAAACTTAGGTTTTCCAATCTGTTGCAATATATACTCCTCTACATCATTTAAGAAAAAAGACACTCACTCTTGCTGTAACTCCAGTAGCTGTTGGGTTTTTTGAATTACAGCAAAGCACGTAAATTTCCTGACAATTTACGGTTTATAATTTCGGCATTTTGTCATAATTCCTTGATTCTTACGTGACGATGGATCACGATTACATATATTTCCTGAGAAATGTCCCTCTATATCTGTACAGTGGAATGTTTTAAATAGCTTTTCAACTGAATTCTTTTACGTGTGTGTGACGTTCTCTTACAATTTACAACAATATTTTGTGTATGGGGACGAATTGAACAGCTAAGTAAAGAAAATTTCCCACTGATCTCGCATGCTGAATAAGATCAGATGTAGTCTACACAAATACACATTCAGGTATTTCGTTATTCCTACCGATTTGATCCTTGCAGGAATAATTGAGGTACAAAGGCAACGAAGAAGGCATGCGACTGAGCTTCAATGCAGCCATTAAACGAGTAAGGACGAGAATTAAGACGATATGATTTGATCATGCCGTTCTATCGGCGCTACAGATGCGTGTGCGAACAAGGCTTTCCTTTCTCCTTGGGAAAGGGAACAAACAGAGAAAGGCTCAAAGACAAGGAGGAGAAAAATGAAAATCTGTGAGGGCGAAGGGAGCTTACCGACGAAGAAAGAAGCGATCGAGAAGCCATGGCGGAGTCGAGGAGCTGAAGCCGGATCAAACTGAGGACTGTGTGACATGAACAAAATCTCTCATCTTTGTTTTAAAATGAAAGGAATCAAATCCAAACTGGGAAACCGATGTTTTTTCCAAAAGGCAAATTTTAATACTTCTTTTGTCCGCAAGTAAGAAAAGATCCTCTCCTTTTAGGGTTTCCATGCTTCGTGTTTTTAGGGTTTCCATGACTCGTCTTCTAGGGTTTCCATTACGGGTTTCTATGGTCATGCTTTTAGGGTTTCCATGACTCCTCATTTAGGGTTTCTATGGTCATGCTTTTAGGGTTTCCATGACTCCTCGTTTAGGGTTTCTATGGTCATGGTTTGAGGGTTTCCATGATTCCTAGTTTAGGGTTTCTATAGTCATGTTTTTAGGGTTTCCATGACTCCTAGTTTAGGGTTTCACTAGACTTCTTTGAAGGTTTCCATGACACCTCATTTAGAGATTTTTTGGTCATGTTTTTAGGGTTTCCATGACTCCTCACTTAGGGTTTCTATGGTCATGTTTTGAGGGTTTCCATGGGTCCTCATTTAGGGTTTCTATGGTCATGTTTTTAGGGTTTCCATGACTCCTCGTTTAGGTTTTGTATGGTCATGTTTTTAGAGTTTCCATGACTCCTCGTTTAGGGTTTCCCTAGACTTCTTTGAAGGTTTCCATGACTCGTCTTCTAGGGTTTCCATGACTCCTCACTTAGGGTTTGTATGATCATGTTTTTAGGGTTTCCACGAGTCCTCATTTAGGGTTTCTATGGTCATGTTTTGAAGGTTTCCATGACTCCTCATTTAGGGTTT